>LPNX010080734.1:0-75000 GCA_001517045.1 Pseudotsuga menziesii
ATTAGAGGATTGTAGTCAACCCTACTAAGAAAATGAGGGGTAAGACAAGCGATGGGATGTTCCATCGGAAGGAACATCAAACACTTCAGGAAAATCAATGAAAGTATGATGATTTTCTTGACATCCTAAACCTTAGTTGTCATCCTAAGACAAAACAAGTTATGGAAAAGATGGTTCCTCGGTTAAAGAAAAAAATTGAAGGATTACATCTTTTTTTTTCATAAAAGGGTCATGAACTATTATTATATAATTCTATCATAAAAAGAATGATATATTAAGACCTTTTTGTTTTATAAAAAGACATGGGTTTTATTATATAAATTATTTTAAAAGGAAAAGGGAAAAAATGATAGATTAAGCCCTTTTAAAGAAGGGCATGGATTAGTATATGGATTATTTTTATCTTAAGGAAAAAAAACGAAAAATGATGGAATGAGCATTTTTAATATTATGTATATGGTTATGATAGAATAAGAAAGGATTTTAAAACCTTTGTATATTTTTAGAGATTATTGCGGGAAAAATGAAGATAAAGAATTAATTCCTTCAACCAAAAACATGAATTCTTATTCCATTCATGTGTTAGTCTCGGCTTGACAGAAGGAGGGGAACTAAATGATTTCTGAATGCAATAGTCATGTTGAGGAAGGAATCAAATGATTTTTGAATGCAATAAGTTTAGGGCAGAAACGGTCACCGGAAATAGTGGAAGTTGATAACATAAAAGCCTCGAAGTCAGTCGCAACGTCTACCCTATGTTTAGGAAATTCTAGGGGAGGTAAGGTGAAGGGAATGGCCTTATTTAATAAATTATTGTTATATATTGATGGGGTGAAGGAAAAGGGGGGGTGATTGGAGTTGTATTGAAACCCTTAGAGAGAGGCTGCAGCCGTAATTTTCCAAGGAGAGATCCATGTGGTAGCTGAAGTAGAGCTTTGTGCCTCCAAGAGAGATTTGCTCTCTACGTTTTCCATAAGCTTGGAGGTCTTCATGCGATTACAAAGAATGGACGTGGCTCGATCTGTATGTATTTTTTATGGGGTTTTCATAAATTTGTTTTACTTCCTGGAAAACTATCCAGGAGTTTAATTTATATAAAGCACATGCTTGGCCCGTGGGATATGCTTGTGAGTGCCCTCGCACTCGGACGCAAATTTTTACTTGATTTTTCATTGCGTCCACTATGTTGGGACCAATATTTTCAGCAGCGAAGTCTGCAGCTTTGCGACTACCATGACCCTCAAATACACCAAAAACGAGACGTCCTCGGCATGTTTAGGATCTTGGTCAAGAGTATTGATAGTCGTTGTCATGGTCTTGTGTGTATCCTCCATTGGTTTCCGTGTAGAACTACCTTTCTGCTTGAAATGACGTAAATAAATCCCTCAACGGATGTAGTCATCGGCATTGATGAGGATCCTGCTCTCTTCAATCTAATACTGTAAGTAGATAGATCTACAAACCGAGAAATGATAAATCCTCTACTCTTCGCTTTTGTGCAAAACTTGACGACCTAGAACATTTATATATTTACTGCCTTTTTCCTCTCAATCGACGTAAACTTTCAAAAATAATTAGGCCAACTCATACCCTTTTGAATTTGCATCTTACCCACAACGAATCAAGTGCCTTTTAAAATAAGGTTTTGTGAAGGTTTTTTTTTATATATATTATTATGATTTTGGATAGTCCAGCACTAGGGTGTATAGCGCTTAGTAAGTGAGCATAAAAGGGTCGAACGCTAGTTGGTTTGTGCTTGGTAGCTCAAGATAAACGGATACAAACTTGAGGTGGCTAGAGAGATGATATATCGACTCCTATATTGTTTCTGAACTGTCCAGGAGTTTAATATATATTTATATCTGTACACTTGTTTTAGATATGGAAGGTGATCTCCTTTCTGGCACTTTCAATTAATCTGAATATTACCAAAGCTCCTCCACTGCCTATTTTAATTCATTCTGAAGAAGGCGCTAATCTTCAGGGGGAGTAGTGGGAATGAAAGGAATACAATGCATACACAGATGAATAAGAACTCATTTGGGTCAATTCCGAGAAGGAAGCTTTTGAGCGGTCCAAATTACAATCCATATTTGAAGTTATGTGTGGATCCTCCTCGGCCATTAAAGGATGTCCACGAACTGAATATAACAATCAGTGCAGTCCACACGCCCCTTGGAAGTGACTGGATTGCTATTCTTTCACCCTATTCTGTTAAGTAGGTTCATTTACTTTTCGTCTTTCTTTCTTTAAGAAGATTAGTTTGCATTGCAAACCCAAATATTAAATTTGTAATTTCAGTATTGAAATTGTGTCTTGCACATTCCTGCTCATATACATATAATGGGGCTATAATTTGGATTAAAATATTCGATAGACTTGAACCTTTGAATGCGAATTCATCAAAAGGTATGGTTGTGTACGCTGATATATATATATCGAGCTTAGTTTGCACAACATCTTGTATAGCATATGGAGCATTCGACGCTTCGTCTTTTATAATGATGAATTTTTTTTTGTTTAACAAAAACTAAAAAAGAGATTTTATAAACAGGCTGTGCACAGCCATCCATTACATCAAAGGTAGGAAAGAGAGTTCCTGCAAGCCGAAATTGCTACAAAGCAGTTTGATCCTAAGAGTATTGATAGTCATTGTCATGGTCTTGTGTGTATCCTCCATTGGTTTCCATGTAGAACTAGCTTTTCTGCTTGAAACGACGTAGTGAAATCCCTCAATGGATGTAGTCATCGGCATTGATGAGGATCCTGCTCTCTTCAATCTAATACTGTAAGTAGATAGATCTACAAACCGAGAAATGATAAATCCTCTGTTCTTTGCTTTTGTGCAAAACTTGATGACCTAGAACATTTATACATTTACTTCCTTTTTTCTCTCAACCGACGTAAACTTTCAAAAATAATTAGGCCAACTCATACCCTTTTGAATTTGCATCTTACCCACAATGAATCAAGTGCCTTTTAAAATAAGGTTTCATGAAGGTTTTTTTTTATATATATTATTATGATTTTGGATAGTCCAGTGCTAGTTGGTATAGCGCTTAGTAAGTGAGCATAAAAGGGTCGGACGCTATTTGGTTTGTGCTTGGTAGCTCAAGATAAACGGATACAAAATTGAGGTGGCTAGAGAGATGATCTATCGACTCCTATATTGTTTCTGAACTGTCCAGGAGTTTAATATATATTTATATCTGTACACTTGTTTTAGATATGGAAGGTGATCTCCTTTCTAGCACTTTCAATTAATCTGACTATTACCAAAGCTCCTCCATCACCTATTTTAATTCATTCTGAAGAAGGCGCTAATCTTCAGGGGGAGTAGTGGGAATGAAAGGAATACAATGCATACACAGATGAATAAGAACTCATTTGGGTCAATTCCAAGAAGGAAGCTTTTGAGCGGTCCAAATTACAATCCATATTTGAAGTTATGTGTGGATCGTCCTCGACCATTAAAGGACGTCCATGAACTGAATATAACAATCAGTGGAGTCCACACGCCCCTTGGAAGTGACTGGATTGTTATTCTTTCACCCTATTCTGTCAAGTAGGTTCATTTACTTTTCGTCTTTCTTTCTTTAAGAAGATTAGTTTGCGTTGCAAACCCAAATATTAAATTTGTAATTTCAGTATTGAAATTGTGTCTTGCACATTCCTACTCATATACATATAATGGGGCTATAATTTGGATTAAAATATTCGATAGACTTGAACCTTTGAATGCGAATTCATCAAAAGGTATGGTTGTGTACGCTGATATATATATATATGGAGCTTAGTTTGCACAACATCTTGTATAGCATATGGAGCATTCGACGCTTTGTCTTTTATAATGATGAATTGATCTCCCTTTCAGTTATGATTATTTTTTTTCCAACGTTGTGATTAAAGGAGGTATGGATGCTTATTTTGTTAGTAGTCCGGTAAGGATAGCAGAGGAATTTGTTAAATAATGTAAAATTTCTGTTACAGATGGATAGTAGTTGTAGCTGAGCCATACTCTCTGAGAGAGTCTACAAGATCTTAGCTAAACAAATCTACAGCAACATAGATGTTGCGGTTGTAACCTGTTCTTCAAATAAATATTACATGATGCCTAATTTTGGTGGAGGTAACCCATGGATTGGGTGAACCACGTACATTGGTCCCGCTCTTATGTGCTTGATGTGTTTGTTATTTTTGTTCCCTATGTTTTTTTTATATATATACTTCATTCTTATGATAATGATGATGTAAACAGTGGAATGCTATCGTTTGAGTGTCCTTAATACAAAAGAAGCTTGTTTATTTTCGATGATTATAATATGTTAGACAGTTAATTATGGGACGCAAAAATTATAAGTATTGAAGAAGATGTTTATCTAAATTGATTCACGATGTTTCAGCATTGATTTACTTTATGTTTGAATCGGTATATCACCATTCGCATACTTTTAAGGATTAAATAGTCTTTCGAAAAGGAGTTTCCTTTCATTTTTGTTGTACTGATATAGGCATGATACATACTGAAAAATAAAGGTGTATTATGTTACAAGTAAAGCTTTCACTAAAATGCCATGTAAAAATCTCGCACTAACAGGATTGACTCATGTTGTGGTAACAGCGAACAAAATATTTACCCCTTCTTTCACAAATAATGGCATTGAGGTATAAGGGGTATTTTACAATTCTTATGCTTACATCATTGTGTTGGTGCATTTTCCCATGGTTATAATGGGTGGGTTATTTTTTCATTATTGGTTTATAGGTGATTAAGTTTATTTTCTTTGTTGGTTTACTATTATATAAATATTCATAAATTTAATGTGTATTTTAAGTTTTACTCTTTTTCTCAAATCATAATAAATATAACTATAACATATAATTTTCTTTACCATCATGGTTATGGGATGGTGCACAATCATAACCTCCTTTAAAGACACTTTAGTTGCTACATAAATCTGAAAAAAAACATGGAATCTTTGATTTCAAGAGGCAATTATAGGTACCTGGATAACCAATTTTAAGACAATGTAAAAAGACAAAATATAGGAAATCAAATAAGCTTTCAAAATATTTTAAATTTGTGTTTTTAAATTGTCGAATAGTTTCTAAAATCCATTGTTCTAAAAATGTTTTTTTTTTTTAATTTTTATAACAATGTAACATATATTTCTGTACAGAGTTGAACTAAATGATAGTATTTTTTCATATAATTATGTACATACATAGAGAACATCTTGTTCTAATGCAACAATATTTTTCCAAAATTATTGATGATGTTTCTATTTTTCTATGATTTATTGAAGTAAAATAACCATAAAAAGGGATGGAGTGTGCATGTACAACACTTTAGGGGCTTGACTTATTGCAATTGTCAATATATTGACTTTTAAATTAAGTATTAGATACAACTATTAGTGGGGAAAATGTAAACTTCAACTTCAAGTACTGGATTATTAGGTACAACTATTCACTTAATGTATATAACTATGGGCTTAACTCCATTGATGCTACAACTATTGGCTTAACTTCAAGTCCAATCATGATATTTACTTAAACTTCAAATTCAACTTGGTAATTAAAACTCCAATCATCATGATGTAGAGCTATTCGATGACTGGATACAACTGTTAGATTAACTCAAATGATGATACAACTTTATCTTAACTTCAACTTCAATCACTACTTTAAGTTGAAGTGCAATTGCTCATATATTAACTTCTAAATTGATTATTACATACGGCCATTAGCTTAACTTCAACTCTAATCTTAATTACATTAGATTAAAACTAATAGATAACTATATTAATAATTCAAATATATACCTGTCATCTTATTAAGAAAATATTAACCTTATTAATATAGCTATTGCTACTTTAATTGATATTACATTGAATTTTATGTCATTTGTACTTTTCATCATTAATATATATTAAATAATTTAATTAATATATATTAATTAATTTAATTAACATTACATTGAAATTTACTTCATTTATAAAGTTTATAACTTTTAAGTTTTAACAATAAACTATTCCACGTGTATATATATATATATATATATATATATATATTCTAAACTTTAAGTTTTTTCCAAATAATATATATTATTTTAATTTTATTGCAATTTAGTATATTAAACTCTAAATTATATTTATACTAATATGCCTTACATTTGGATAATCACTCCTTAGAAAAAGTCTGGGGACTCTGCCCCTTCCTGCCTCTCTTCAAGTATATGCACTAAATATGTGTCAAAAGTTAGTGTGGCATGGGTTTGTTTATTTCTTCAGGTCTTATTCTGCCTTGACCCAGAGGGCACTGTTAAGCTCTTCATTCCTGTATTTTTGTGCCTCAACAACTATTTTATAACCTCTTTTTGCAGGAGGATAAAATGGCCTAAGTCGTGGTGGATGGCCAAATGCTTTACAAATATATCTCGCAATAATCGTTTGGAGAAGAGCTTGGCGGACCGGGGTACGTTGGACAACTGAATGGAAGGGGTATGCTGCATAAGTCCTTGAATTTTTTCGGATATTTAGCCACAGAGCGGTCATCTCTAGACACAACCACATAGTGATCATCTTTAGACACAGAGCAATCATCTCTAGCTGCAGCCACAGAGCAATCATTTTTATTTAATATAAAGAAACGAATCTTCCATACCCCATTCGACGCATTGTTGGGCCATACAATGTGTAAGGAAGGGTGGGTTATTGGTGGATCCTGCAAAGATTTCAGTAATTTGAAATTGATAAATTCCCTAAAATGTGTCTACATTGTGGCCCACATTGGGACAGACAAGGTACTGCTGCAGATTCATTAGTGGCTACGCAGAATTGATGGTGCGGATGGAAGAGATTCTATGGAAAGGAGTCTCATTTGTCTGGAAAGAAGCCTACGAGGCAGGGTTCGTGGAATTGAAACAAGGGATGGTTAGAACTGCAATTATCAAATTTTCAGATTCAACAAAAAAATTGAATGTACATGTGGAAAACTTTAATTGATAAAAAACCAAGCTAAAAAACTTTAATCGATGAAAAAAATAGAGATTTTAATGGAGTAACTTTTATTATTTTTAAGAGTGCTAAATAACTTTTAATTAAAAATCTAAATTATATTTATACTAATATGGGTTATTTGGATAATCACTCCTTAGAAAAGCTAGAAAACTTTAATTGATGAAAAAAATAGAAATTTCAATGGAGTAACTTTTATTATTTTTGAAAGTGTTAAATAATTTGTAATTAAAATAATTTTAATTAGGAATAGGGAGCAAAGCTCTAATAAATTAACTTTATAATTAAAATGATTTTAATTTGAAAAAGAAAGGTGAGAAAAGCTAGAATAGAGTGACTTTATTATTTTAGTAAAATAGCTTTTTCTTTTTCTTACTAATTTTATGCAGGCAGCTTTTGCTTTTGTGTTTTTAGAATTTATACACCCACCTTTAGCTTTTATCTTTTTACATTTTGGTATAAATATATATAGATTCTAAGAAGCTATATATTGTTGCGAAAATATTTTCCACCAGTTACTTATTGATTTTGCAAAAACTTCTTGAGCCTGTTATTTATTGATTTTGTGATAATCTCTTCCATTTGTTATTTTTTTTGTAAACAAAGAAAAATGGAAGCCCAACAAGGGGAGGTGGACATGGACAATGATTTAGAGGCTAATGAGATGGATTTGAAGGCTGATGAAGATGAATACAGTGATGCTATCTTGGAAGAATTAGAAGAGATCAAGAAAAGAATGAAGGAACTAGAAGAAGAGGCAACTAATTTGTTAACAAATCCGCAGACCAACTCTCCAAAAAAAGTCCAAACGCCTATTGCTTCTGAAGCAATTAGCAAACAAGAAGTGGATTCATGTTCTGTGTTTGTAGGAAACGTTGATTACTCATGCACGACAGATGCAGTCGAGTGCCATTTTCAATCATGTGGAACAATGAATCGAGGTACTATTTTGACAAACAAATTTGGTGAGCCAAAAGGATATGCTTATGTCGAGTTTTTAGAGGGTGAGGCTATTGCTACTGTTCAAAATGCTCTTCTTTTCGATCAGTCTGAACTTTGTAATAGGAAATCAAACTGCAAGATCGTCGTTATCATGGTGCGCAACGGTTAAATCCTTATCTTTCCGATCAACCATGCGGCCGACCCTCTCCTTATAATGGCTATGGGAAAGGGAAGATGAGAGAAAGATTCAAACACCCCATGGGATATATGGCGTATTATTGAAATCACTCAAAGTAATTTTGCCTCGATTTGTTTTGTAAGCACTGTTACTTATATGTCTCATTTTCTCCAACACTTCAAACTTGTATTCATCAACATTTTATGCTTTTCCAATAAAAATATATTTTGGACATTTACACTATTAGATTAAAATATAAAATTTTGAATATTTTGTCTGCAATTTTGACTGTTATGAGTACAGACTTCCAAATATTTATTTTCCCATTTCCAAAAAAGATCAAGCTAAAGCTCGGTGTATGATGATATATATTATTTTGAGTCTTATTTAAAAACAATTCAGAAACAAGACAATAAATAATGGAATCGTAGTCATGTAGAGTTTAGAGAGACATAAAAAAAAATCTCATAAAAATTTTAAATGTAAAGCATTTCATATTATGGAATGGAATTTAATGTTCCTAGACTTATTACGAAATCTTTATCTTTATAATGTAATTAGATATAATTAATTTTCATTGTAATATTTATTTTTAAATTATGTTACAACAATATTAATATTTATTTACTAAAAATTTTAATATTGTTAATTATTTAATTAATATATTTTTACATAATATTATTATAATAAAAATATATTTATTATGTTAATTATTTTATTAATATATATTTTTTATAATAATATTATAACTAAAATATTTTTAAACTCTTACCATGTTATTTTATAACATGTTTACAAAATTCTAGATATTAAAAAGTCTACTGTACTTTAAAATTAAATCACACATTTATAATATAATTCTAAATATTAAAAAAAATTATTTAAATATATTAAAAATCTATATCATAATTTCAAATATTAATAATTTTTATTTATTTGAATACATCCAAATATTATTAAAATATTAAAAATTAAATTTTTTTCAACAGAAACGGTACAAAGAGGTAATATTAAACAGGTTGTGCACAGCCATTCATTACAAAAAAAAGAACCAAGACTGAGATTTCTTGTTGTTCAAAGGACACAAAACCAAAGATGGTCCAGAGGGGAGACCAAAGAACTCCACTTACAGTTTTTTCATAAATTCGATGGACAATCGTAGTATATACCCTAACAAAATGTTGATTTAAAAGTAAACAGAAAAACATAAACAGAGAAAGCCATTAAGGAATTAGCCTGGCTCCTTAACAGGTTGCTCCACCGACTCCTCCTCCATTGGATGAGTTGCAACAGGGGTTTCACGGGCCTGACTAGCTTGGTTCATATTAACCAAATGCTCAAGATCTTCCTGGATTCTATCAACTTTTCCCATCAGCTCTCGAAGGTTGGATTCGGTGTCATCAATTCACGAGTCATGATTGCTTATTTGATAGGAAATGTAACTTACCACCTCACCCATATCCTTCACCTCTTGCACCAGAGCTTTGTTGTCCATTATGCCTATTGCCATCATATCATACAGGCGATGAAGATTCTTCTTCAAATCTACAATCCATGCATTCTCATTTCCTCGATTCATGATGCATTGCCAAGGGGAGCAAGAGGCAAGGGCTAAGCGAGAAAGACTATTGGCGGCACCTTTCAAATCTTGGACTTGTGAACCAAAAAAACTCACTAAGGGCCGAGTGAAGAATACTTACTTCTCGCAGGAGAGAATCCCGGTCAGCTTCGCACTTACAGGAAAGGGTACCGACAATTCCTTCCTTCCAGCCAAAGCAATTACATCCTAAAACCAAATTGCTTTCAACTGAGAAAACCTCACCTTCAGAAAAACTGGGGCCGAGTCACAAATTCAAGTGCCACAGAGGACCGTCGTCCCTAGGGGAGCAATGACAGGAAAAGAGGGTAGCAAGGGCAAGCCTTTCTTTCATGAACACCCTGCAGAAAGTAAGAGACTCCCACGGTATCTCTGTGAGATAACCCTCACCAACTCCTGAAATCACATTCAACAACGTCCTCTCGAGCGAGAAAACAGAGCGAGCGAGGTTCATACCATTGTTTCTAGGAGCTGCAGCGTAAGAATGGAGTCTGAAAGAAGCCATAGCACAAAATAAGACAGGACCTGGAGTGTGGGGGCTGCAAAGACCATTACTCTCGATAGGACTGGAGTTAATAACGTCGAGAATCGAGGAGTGCGGGAGCACACGCTTCGAGGGCAGGAGAGAGGGTGGAGCGAGCCAAGAGTGCGCTGGGGTCTTGTGTATCATCCTTTGGATTGTGATCATTTCCATATTTAATGGGTCACTACTTCCATGATCCATGTTGGGATCCATTAAATATAAAATCCCTAGCATCAAAACCTTGGAGAGTGTTTCTTTTGAGCATTGGTTAGTTGCCCTTCCATGCAAAAAATCCATTAGGGTATGGGTGAAGCGTGGGAATTAACCCCATTGAGCTTCAAGTGCCCTTGTGGGAGAGAAGCCCCCACATTTGCCATTTAATCGGCTGTGACATTGTTTGTTCGAAGAATACGATAAAATTCATAACAAGGAGAGAGCAGAGCGACAGCTTTGTCATACAAACGATGACATTTTATCGACCCATTAGTGTACATCCATTAATCATTTTATATATGGCATGTCTAGAGCTGCAAAAAATTGCTACCTTGTCTAGATTTGAGTCAACATGAATCCTCAATCCTTGCAGAAGGGTTGTCCACTCCGCCTCATTATTAGTCCTGCACTCAATTCCCCAAGCATAGGTTTGTTCAATCTTTCCTTCAGAATCCATCAGGATCCTTCCAGCACCTTCCACCCCTGAAAAAATTAAAAAAATGATATACATATATTTATAAATTTATAAATTAAAATGGTATGAAAATTTAGAAAATATTTGAAATTTAATAAATATTTGAGTTACTAACTTTTTCAATCCAAATTCATGTAATCTTCACTTTATTTGAGTTATTAACTTTATGAACCTAAAGAAATATACTTTTTCAATCCAAATTCATGTAATCCTTCATAAATTTATATTACATTTTGTAAATATTTTACATTTGAATAGACGTAAGTGTTGTTTGGAACCCAGTTACAATTTGTGTGTTATCCTAATTATTTGGATTTGAAAACCATGTCTCTGATTGAATGACTTCTTTGGTGAATCAACCTATATCAACCACTTTGAAATCTACGACCACGATTGATATAAGTCAATTAGCATATATCAACCACTTTTAAATCTGTGACCATGATTGACATAGGTCAATTAGCGTATGTAAACCGTATTATTATTTAATATGGCATGCTAGTCAACACTATATGGATATTTTCATTATGCTAGCCCAAGTTTTTTTCAATTGCATTTGAAATATTAATATGTTTTACATCTTCAATAACAACTACTACAACTATGGTAGTATCTATCTCTTCTAATCTTACGAGAACAATGTCATCTTCATCATTCTTTTTTTTTATGACAAGTAACTTGTCTTGTATTCTGTTTCTATTTCAACATCTTTAATACATCTCCAACTTGATCAAGTTTACAACCTTCCTTGTCATCTTAATCTTCTTCATACTTAGTTTTATATTTAATTATCTTGACTATGCCATTTGGCATCTTTGAGACCTCTTTGAGACTTCCTTGTAAGAGAAAATGGTTCTAGATAAGTTGTTTGAACCTAGAGTGTTTATATGTGTTTGCTTATATGTATTATTATGATTACAAGTACATACCATTTCAACAACTTTAAAACAATTTAAAAAGATTTTGGTATAATTTTGCAGGCTAAAGTTCAACCATATAAACTAAGATGGATATAATATTTTAACATTAAATAACATTATATTTGTATAAAATATAACATGACTATATGTTAATTTTAAATTGATTAAATTTTATTATTGTTTTATTTTGGTTTTTTTGTTTGTTTGTATTTTACTACTTAATTTTTTTCTTCAATTTAAAGTAGCAATTTAATAAAATATTAAATAAAAACTTTTAATATAGATCTTAATTTAAAGTATAGATTAAATCAAAGATTACACGTTAATTAATTAAAACTAAAAAAATTAATGAAACTTGCATACTTTGTTAGAAGTCATATATTATCTAATTTATTCAATAATATCAATTTCAGCCATTACAAGCTTGATTAGGTCATACATCTTTACCATTTGCATTTTATATAAGAGTGGTGTCATTAATCTTCTGTAATTTCATTTAAAATAATTTTACGAAAAATCTAAATCCATTTTCACTGGTAATTTATCATTTATGAAAAATCTAAATCCATTTTCACTCGTAATTTATCATTTATGAAAAATCTAAATCAATTTTCACTCATAATTTATTATTTAAGTGTAATTTCATGGAATATAGTTTTATAAAAAAAACTAAATCCATCTTCAGTCATGATGCACCGTTAAGGTTCAAATCCTTGGAGATTCAATTTTTTTCATCACTTTTTTTTATATATCTTTAACTCTATATATCTGACTGGCCAATAGGAATCAAAATACATTGACTTACAAATTTGTTCTCATCTTTTGAAAGTCAATTCTTTATTAGAAATATAACTAAACTCAAAATACAAAATATAGATTTACAGGCTAATCTAGCGCTTATAATTAATAATTAGGTCATAATGTCAATTAAAAAGAATGCCGGTTCACTCATATATGTTGATCGAGTGATTCGTTTCACTCGTATATATGATCGTGAGAAGAGAGTCCAGTAATGGATACATAATTGATCTCCTTATGCTATAAGAGAACCATATCAATAAATCAAGATGTTTTTCTCGCAAGAAAGAAAATTGGCTGTATGAAACAATATTAGAAATAATTGAAGACAGTGTATTAACTATGCGAGATGATGAAGACATACAATTTAGAAACTGTATGTGGATGATGGAGAACAACCTCAGAGATGACCTAATCTACAACTCACAGTTTCCTCACCAATCTCTGAAGATATTCGTTCTCCTGCCATCGCCTGCGAAGGCCGAGAGGTATCTCTACAATTACAGTGCGAAGGCCGAGAGGTATCTCTACAATTACAGTTCTGGGCGAGGCAGGATTTATTTCCTGGCCATCCACTTCCCTACGGTGTTTCCCCGACGCGGAACGTGGCCCAATGCATCTCCGGTAGCCTCCAGATTGCTGAAACAGTATTTTCGTCATGAAATTGTTAACAACGTGGATGAGATTCGTAGGATCACCTTCGCTTCCCCAGACACCATTTCGGATAGAGAGATCAATGAAGGCGTGGGTTGCATGGAACAAGAGAGTTGGAATCGGCTCATCAAAATCTATCTCATTTTGTTCAGAGAATCGGGGACTGCGTGGGAAGATTATCTCCATTACCTTCGAGAAAAAGGCGTTTGGATAGATTGAGTACCGTCCTTGTAATTTATTTATTTCCGTTTTACAATGTGGAGTTTTCCCACATCTTATCTAATCTAATTGAGTGTTTAATAGATATAAGTCATAAATTTCTGAAACTAGTTGAATTAAATCCATGATTGAACCTTGATAATGATTGACATATATTGTTTTAGTAAAGAAGCCTTTTTTTGTTTTTTTGGGAGGCTACTCTCTTTTCACCTTAATTTTACAAAGGTAGCTTTAGCTTTTGTCCTTTTATATTTCATACAGTTAGCTTTTGTCTTTTTACATTTTAGTATAAATATATGGATGCTATGAAGCCGTATATATATTCTTGCGAAAATCTCTTCCACCGGTTTTTTGGTGAAAACTTCTCCAGCCTGTTACTTATTGATTTTGTGAAAATCGCTTCCCCCTGTTACTTCTGTTTTTTCTTTGGTACTTCTGTTTTTTTTTAACAAAGAAACATGGAGGTGGAGGTGGAGGCTCATGAGAAGGACATGAAAGTTGATACAGATGAATATAGTCATGCCATTCTACAAGAAATAGAAGAGATCAAGGGGAAAAAATGAAGAAACTGAACGAAGAAGCAACTAGTTTAAATTAAAAGAGATCAAGAAAAAAATATGAAGGAACTGGACCAAGAAACAGCTAATTTGTTGACAAAACTGCAGACCAACTCTGCAAAAAAACCAAAAGGCTGCTGCTTCGCTTGTTACAGTTGAGGCAATTAGCAAACAAGAAGTGGATTCACGATGTGTGTTTGTAGGAAACTTTGATTACTCGTGCACCGCAGATGGACTCAGGGCCATTTTCAATCATGTGGAACAGTGAATCGAGTTACTATTTTGATAAACAAATTTGGTTAGCGAAAAAGGATGTGCTTACGTCGATTTTTCAGAGTGTGAGGCTGCTGCTGTTCAAAATGCTCTTCTTCTCGATAATGCAGTCCAGTGCCATTTTCAGTCATGTGGAACAATGAATCGAGGTACTATTTTGACAAACAAATTTGGTGAGCCAAAAGGATATGCTTATGTCAAGTTTTTAGAGGATGAGGCTGTTGCTGCTGTTCAAAATGCTCTTCTTTTCGATCAGTCTGAACTTTGTAATAGGCAATCAAACTGCAAGATCGTTGTTATCGTGGTGCACAACGGTTAAATCGTTATCTTTCCTATCTACCATGCGGCCGAACCTCTCCTTATAATGGCTATGGGAAAGGGAAGATGAGAGAAAGATTCAAACACCCCATGGGATATATGGCATATTATTGAAATCGCTCAAAGTAATTTTGCCTCGATTTGTTTTGTAAGCACTGTTACTTATATGTCTCATTTTCTCCAACACTTCAAATTTGTATTCATCAACATTTTATGCTTTTCCAATAAAAATATATTTTGGACATTTACACTATTAGATTAAAATATAAAATTTTGAATATTTTGGCTGCAATTTTCACTGTTATGAGTACAGACTTCCAAATATTTATTTTCTCGTTTCCAAAAAGGATCAAGCTAAAGCTCAGTGTACGATGATATATATTATTTTGAGTCTTACTTAAAAACAATTCAGAAACAAGACAACAAATAATGGAATCGCAGTCATGTAGAGTTTAGAGTGACATAAAAAAAAAGCTCATATTTTAAATGTAAAGTATTTCATATTATGGAATGGAATTTAATGCTCCTAGACTTATTAGGAAATTTTTATCTTTATAATGTAATTAGATATCATTAATTTGCATTGTAATATTTATTTTTAAATTATGTTACAACAATATTAATATTTATTTACTAAAATTTTTAATATTGTTAATTATTTAATTAATATATTTTTCCATAATATTATTATAATAAAAATATCTTTATTATGTTAATTATTTTATTAATATATATTTTTTATAATAATATTATAACTAAAATATTTTTAAACTCTTACCATGTTATTTTATAACATGTTTACAAAACTATATCTATATCTATATCATATTTTATAATATTTGAATATATTAAAAATCTATATCATAATTTCAAATATTAATAATTTATATTTATTTAAATACATCCAAATATTATTAAAAAATTAAAAAATTAAATTTTTTTTAACAGAAACGGTAATAAGAGGTAATATTAAACAGGTTGTGCAGAGCCATTCATTACAAAAAAAAGAACCAAGACTGAGATTTGGTCCAGAGGGGAGACCAAAGAACTCCACTTACAGTTTTTTCATAAATTCGATGGACAATGGTAGTATATACCCTAACAAAATGTTGATTTAAAAGTAAACAGAAAAACATAGACAAAGAAATCCATTAAGGAATTAGCCTCGCTCCTTAACAGGTTGCTCCATCGACTCCTCCTCCATTGGATGAGATGCAACAGGGGTTTCGCCGGCCTGACTAGCTTGGCTCATATTAACCAAATGCTCAAGATCTTCCTCGATTCTATCAACTTTTCCCATCATCTCTCGAAGGTTGGATTTGGTGTCATCAATTCGCGAGTCATGATTGCTTATTTGATAGGAAATGTAACTTACCACCTCACCCATATCCTTCACCTCTTGCACCAGAGATTTGTTGTCCATTATGCCTATTGCCATCATATCATACAGGCGACGAAGATTCTTCCTCAAATCTGCAATCCCTGCATTCTCATTTCCTCGATTCATGATGCCTTGCTAAGGGGAGCAAGAGGCAAGGGCTAAGCGAGAAAGACTATTGGCGGCACCTTTCAAATCTTGGACTTGTGAACCAAAAAAACTCACTAAGGGCCGAGTGAAGAATACTTACTTCTCGCAGGAGAGAATCCCGGTCAGCTTTGCACTTACAGGAAAGGGTACCAACAGTTCCTTCCTTCCATCCAAAGCACTTACATCCTAAAACCAAATTGCTTTCAACTGGGAAAACCTCACCTTCAGAAAAACTGGGGCCGAGTCCCAAATTCAAGCGCCATAAAGGACCGTCGTCCCTAGGGGTGCAATGATAGGAAAAGAGGGCAGCAAGGGCAAGCCTTTCTTTCATGAACGCCCTGCAGAAAGTAAGAGACTCCCACGGTATCTCTGTGAGATAACCCTCACCAATTCCTGAAATCACATTCAACAGCGTCCTCTCCAACGAGAAAATAGAGCAAACGAGGTTCATACCATTGTTTCTAGGAGCTGCAGCATAAGAATGGAGTCTGAAATAAGCCATAGCACAAAATAAGACAGGACCTGGAGCGTGGGAGCTGCAAAGACCATTACTCTGGACAGGACTGGAGTTAATAACGTCGAGAATCGAGGAGTGGAGCGAGCCAAGAGTGCGCTGGGGTCTTGTGTATCGTCCTTTGGATTGTGATCATTGTCATAGTTAATGGGTCACTAGTGCCATGATCCATGTTGGGATCCATGATATATAAAATCCCTAGCATCAAAACCTTGGAGAGTGTTTCTTTTGAGCATTGGTTAGTTGCCCTTCCATGCAAAAAATCCATTAGGGTATGGGTAAAGGGGGGGAATTAACCCCATTGAGCTTCAAGTGCCCTTGCGGGACAGAAGCCCCTACATTTGCCATTTCATCGGATGTGACATTGTTTGTTCGAAGAATATGATAAAATTCATAACAAGGAGAGAGCAGAGCGACAGCTTTGTCATACAAACGATGACATTTTATCGAGCCATTAGTGTACATCCATTAATCATTTTATATATGACATGTCTAGAGCTGCAAAAAATTGCTACCTTGTCTAGATTTGAGTCAACGAGAATCCTCAATCCTTGCAGAAGGGTTGTCCACTCTGCCTCATTATTAGTCGTGCACTCAATTTCCCAAGCATAGGTTTGTTCAATCTTTCCTTCAGGATCCATGAGGATCCCTCCCGCACCTTCCACCCTTGAAAAAATTAAAAATTAAATTAAAAAAATGATATACATATATTTATAAATTTATAAATTAAAATGGTATGAAAATTTAGAAAATATTTGAAATTTAATAAATAATTGAGTTACTAACTTTTTCAATCCAAATTCATGTAATCTTAACTTTATTTGAGTTATTAAGTTTATGAACCTAAAGAAATATACTTTTTCAATCCAAATTCATGTAATCCTTCATAAATTTATATTACATTTTGTAAATATTTTACATTTGAATAGACATAATTGTTGTTTGGAAACCAGTTACAATTTGTGTGTTATCCTAATTATTTGGATTTGAAAACCATGTCTTTGATTGAATGACTTCTTTGGTGAATCAACCTATATCAACCACTTTTAAATCTCTGACCATGATTGATATAAGTCAATTAGCATATATCAACCACTTTTAAATCTGTGACCATGATTGACATAGGTCAATTAGCATATCTAAGCCGTATTATTATTTAATATGGCATGCTAGTCAACACTATATGGATATTTTCATTATGCTAGCCCAAGTTTTTTCCAATTGCATTTGAAATATTAATATGTTTTACATCTTCAATAACAACTACTACAACTATGGTAGTATCTATCTCTTCTAATCTTACGAGAACAATGTCATCTTCATCATTCTTTTTTTTTTATGACAAGTAGTTTGTCTTGTATTCTGTTTCCATTTCAACATCTTTAATACATCTCCAACTTGATCAAGTTTACAACCTTCCTTGTCATCTTAATCTTCTTCATACTTAGTTTTATATTTAATTATCTTGACTATGCCATTTGGCATCTTTGAGACCTGTTTGAGACTTCCTTGTAAGAGAAAATGGTTCTAGATAAGTTGTTTGAACCTAGAGTGTTTATATGTGTTTGCTTATATGTATTATTATGATTACAAGTACATACCTTTTCAAGAGCTTTAAAACAATTTAAAAAGGTTTTGGTATAATCTTATAGGCTAAAGTTCAACGATATAAACTAAGATGGATATAATATTTTAACATTAAATAACATTATATTTGTATAAAATTTAACATGACTATATGTTAATTTTAAATTGATTGAATTTTATTATTGTTTTATTTTGGTTTTTTTGTTTGTTTGTATTTTACTACTTAATTTTTTTGTTCAATTTAAAGTAGCAATTTAATAAAATATTAAATAAAAACTTTTAATATAGATCTTAATTTAAAGTATAGATTAAATCAAAGATTACAAGTTAATTAATTAAAACTAAAAAAATTAATGAAACTTGCATACTTTGTTAGAAGTCATATATTATATAATTTATTTAATAATATCAATTTCAGCCATTACAAGCTTGATTAGGTCATACATCTTTACCATTTGCATTTTATATAATAGTGGTGTCATTAATCTTCTGTAATTTCATTTAAAATAATTTTAAGAAAAATCTAAATCCATTTTTACTGGTAATTTATCATTTATGAAAAATCTAAATCCATTTCACTCATAATTTATTATTTAAGTGTAATTTCATGGAATATAGTTTTATAAAAAAACTAAATCCATCTTCAGTCATGATGCACCGTTAAGGTTCAAATCCTTGGAGATTCAATTTTTTTCATCACTTTTTTTTTTATATCTTTAACTCTATATATCTGACTGGCCAATAGGAATCAAAATACATTGACTTACAAATTTGTTCTCATCTTTTGAAAGTCAATTCTTTTTTACAAATATAACTAAACTCAAAATACAAAATATAGATTTACAGGCTAATCTAGCGCTTATAATTAATAATTAGGTCATAATGTCAATTAAAAAGAATGCCGGTTCACTCATATATGTTGATCGAGTGATTCGTTTCACTCATATATATGATCGTGAGAAGAGAGTCCAGTAATGGATACATAATTGATCTCCTTATGCTATAAGATAAGAGAACCATATCAATAAATCAAGATGTTTTTCTCGCAGCTAATCCAAGTTCACTGGGATGCAGATGAACCGAGCGACTTCGAATTAGTCGAAGGCTACGAAGAATTCTGGGCTGAAGTTTTTCGAGCCCACGAAAGAGCACTTCAAAGGTTTTCTACAGGAAATTCGCAGTGGAGAGAAGCCAAACGCCTGTTGCTTCTAAGGCAATTAGCAAACAAGAAGTGGATTCATGTTCTGTGTTTGTAGGAAATGTTGATTACTCATGCACGACAGATGCAGTCCAGTGCCATTTTCAATCATGTGGAACAATGAATCGAGTTACTATTTTGACAGACAAATTTGGTGAGCCAAAAGGATATGCTTATGTCGAGTTTTTAGAGGATGAGGCTGTTGCTGCTGTTCAAAATGCTCTTCTTTTCGATCAGTCTGAACTTTGTAATAGGCAATCAAACTGCAAGATCGTCGTTATCGTGGTGCGCAACTGTTAAATCCTTATCTTTCCTATCAACCATGCGGCCGACCCTCTCCTTATAATGGCTATGGGAAAGGGAAGATGAGAGAAAGATTCAGACACCCCATGGGATATATGGCGTATTATTGAAATCGCTCAAAGTAATTTTGCCTCGATTTGTTTTGTAAGCACTGTTACTTATATGTCTCATTTTCTCCAACACTTCAAATTTGTTGAAAACAAATAGATTAAAATATAAAATTTTGAATATTTTGGCTGCAATTTTGACTGTTATGAATACAGGCTTGCAAATATTTATTTTCCTGTTTCCAAAAAAGATAAGCTAAAGCTCGGTGTACGATGATATATATTATTTTGAGTCTTACTTAAAAACAATTCAGAAACAAGACAACAAATAATGGAATCCCAGTCATGTAGAGTTTAGAGTGACATAAAAAAAAAAAAGCTCATAAAAAATTTAAATGTAAAGCATTTCATATTATGGAATGGAATTTAATGCTCCTAGACTTATTAGGAAATGTTTATCTTTATAATGTAATTAAATATCATTAATTTGCATTGTAATATTTATTTTTAAATTATGTTACAACTAATATTTATTTACTAAAATTTTTAATATTGTTAATTATTTAATTAATATATTTTTCCATAATATTATTATAATAGAAATATCTTTATAATGTTAATTATTTTATTAATATATATTTTTTATAATAATATTATAACTAAAATATTTTTAAACTCTTACCATGTTATTTTATAACATGTTTACAAAATTCTAGATATTAAAAAGTCTATTGTAGTTTAAAATTAAATCACACATTTATAATATAATTCTAAATATTAAAAAAAAAATTATTTGAATATATTAAAAATTTATATCATAATTTCAAATATTAATAATTTATATTTATTTGAATACACCAAATATTATTAAAAAATTAAAAATTAATTTTTTTTTCACAGAAATGGTAAAAAGAGGTAATATTAAACAGGTTGTGCACAGCCATTCATTACACAAAAAAGAACCAAGACTGAGAGTTCTTGTTGTTCAAAGTACACAAAACCAAAGATGGTCTAGAGGGGAGACCAAAGAACTCCACTTACAGTTTTTTCATAAATTCGATGGACAATGGTAGTATATACCCTAACAAACTGTTGATTTAAAAGTAAACAGAAAAACATAGACAGAGAAAGCCATTAAGGAATTATCCTGGATGCTTAATAGATTGCTCCACTGACTCCTCCTCCATTGGATGAGCTGCAACAAGGGTTTCACGGGCCTGACTAGCTTGGTTCATATTAACCAAACGCTCAAGATCTTCCTGGATTCTATCAACTTTTCCCATCAGCTCTCGAAGGTTGGATTCGGTGTCATCAATTCGCGAGTCATGATTGCTTATTTGATAGGAAATGTAACTTACCACCTCACCCATATCCTTCACCTCTTGCACCAGCGCTTTGTTGTCCATTATGCCTATTGCCATCATATCATACAGGCGACGGAGATTCTTCTTCAAATCTGCAATCCCTGCATTCTCACTTCCTGGGTTCATGATGCCTTTCCAAGGGGAGCAAGAGGCAATGGCTAAGCGAGAAAGACTATTGGCGGCACCTTTCAAATCTTGGACTTGTGAACCAAAAAAACTCACTAAGGGCCGAGTGAAGAATACTTACTTCTCATAGGAGAGAATCCCGGTCAGCTTCGCACTTACAGGAAAGGGTACCAACAGTTCCTTCCTTCCAGCCAAAGCACTTACATCCTAAAACCAAATTGCTTTCAACTGGGAAAACCTCACCTTCAGAAAAACTTGGGCCGAGTCCCAAATTCAAGCGCCACAGAGGACCGTCGTCGCTATGGGAGCAATGACAAGAAAAAAGGGCAACAAGGGCAAGCCTTTCTTTCATGAACGCCCTGCAGAAAGTAAGAGACTCCCACGGTATCTCTGTGAGATAACCCTCACCAACTCCTGAAATCACATTCAACAACATCCTCTCCAGTGAGAAAACAGAGCGAGAAATCAAATAAGCTTTCAAAATATTTTAAATTTGTGTTTTTAAATTTTCGAATAGTTTCTAAAATCGATTGTTCTAAAAATGTTTTTTTTTTAATTTTCATCACAATGTAACATATATTTCTGTACAGAGTTGAACTAAATGATAGTCTTTTTTCATATAATTATGTACATACATAGAGAACATCTTGTTCTAATGCAACAATATTTTTCCAAAATTATTGATGATGTTTCTATTTTTTATGATTTATTGAAGTAAAATAACCATAAAAAGGGATGGTGTGTGCATGTGCAACACTTTAGGGGCATAACTTATTGCAATTGTGGATATATTGACTTTTAAATTAAGTATTAGATACAACTATTAGTGGGGAAAATTTAAACTTCAACTTCAAGTAATGGATTATTAGATACAACTATTCACTTAATGTATATAACTATGGGCTTAACTCCATTGATGCTACAACTATTGGCTTAACTTCAAGTCCAATCATGATATTTACTTAAACTTCAAAGTCAACTTGGTAATTAGAACTCCAATCATCATGATGTAGAGCTATTAGATGACTAGATACAACTATTAGATTAACTCAAATGATGATACAACTTTATCTTAACTTTAACTTCAATCACTACTTTAAGTTGAAGTGCAATTGCTCATATATTAACTTTTAAATCGATTATTACATACTGCCATTAGCTTAACTTCAACTCTAATCTTAATTACATTAGATTAAAACTATTAGATAACTATATTAATAATTCAAATATATACCTGTCATCTTATTAAGAACATATTAACCTTATTAATATAGCTATTACTACTTTAATTGATATTACATTGAATTTTATGTCATTTGTACTTTTCATCATTAATATATATTAAATAATTTAATTAACATTACATTGAAATTTACTTCATTTATAAAGTTTATAACTTTTAAGTTTTAACAATAAACTATTCCACGTGTGTGTGTATATATATATATATATATATATATATATATATATATAATCTAAACATTAAGTTTTTTCCAAATAATACACATTAGTTTAATTTTATTGCAATTTAGTATATTAAACTCTAAATTATATTTATACTAATATGCCTTACATTTGGATAATCACTCCTTAGAAAAGTCTGGGAAAGTGCCCCTTCCTGCCTCTCTTCAAGTATATGCACTAAATATGTGTCAAAAGTTAGTGTGGCGTGGTTTTTGTTTATTTCTTCAGGTCTTATTCTGCCTTGACCCAGAGGGCACTGTTTTCGTTACTGTATTTTTGTGCCTCAACAACTCTTTTATAACCTCTTTTTGCAGGGAGATAAAATGACCTAAGTCATGGTGGATGGCCAAATGCTTTACAAATATATCTCGCAGTAATCATTTGGAGAAGAGCCTGGCGGACCGAGGTACATTGGAAAACTGAATGGAAGGGGCTTGCTGCAGAAGTCCTTGAAGTTTTTTGGATCTTTAGCCACAGAGTGGTCATCTCTAGACACAGCCACATAGTGATCATCTTTAGACATAGAGCGGTCATCTCTAGCCGCAGCCACAAAGTGATCATCTTTAGCCATAGAGCGATCATTTTTATTTAATATAAAGAAATGAATCTTCCATACCCCATTCGACACATTGTTGGGCCATACAATGTGTAAGGAGGGGTGGGTTATTGGTGGATCCTGCAAAGATTTCAGTAATTTGAAATTGATAAATTCCCTGAAATGTGTCTACATTGTGGTCCACATTGGGACAGACAAGGTACTATTGTAGATTCATTAGTGGCTACGCAGAATTGATGGTGCTGATGGAAGATATTCTATCGAAAGGAGTCTCGTTTGTGTGGACAGAAGCCTGCGAGGAAGGGTTCATGGAATTGAAACAAAGGATGGTTAGAACTGCAATTATCAAATTTTTAGATTCAACAAAAAAATTGAATGTACATGCGGAAAACTTTAATTGATAAAAAAACAAGCTAAAAAAGTTTAATTGATGAAAAAATAGAGAGTTTAATGGAGTAACTTTTATTATTTTTAAGAGTGTTAAATAACTTTGAATTAAAACTTTAAATTATATTTATACTAATATGGGTTATTTGGATAATCACTCCTTAGAAAAGCTAGAAAACTTTAATTGATGAAAAAAATAGAAATTGCAATGGAGTAACTTTTATTATTTTTAAAAGTGCTAAATAATTTTTAATTAAAATAATTTTAATTAGGAAGAGGGAGCAAAGCTCTAATAAATTAACTTTATAATTAAAATCATTTTAATTTGAAAAAAAGTGAGAAAATCTAGAATAGACTCACTTTATTATTTTAGTAAAATAATTTTTTCTTTTTCTTACTAATTTTATGCAGGCAACTTTTGCTTTTGTGTTTTTAGAATTTATACACCCACCTTTAGCTTTTATCTTTTTACATTTTAGTATAAATATCTATGGATGCTAAGAAGCTATATATTGTTGCCAAAATCTTTTCCACCAATTACTTACTGATTTTGCGAAAACTTCTTGAGCCTGTTATTTATTGATTTTGTGATAATTTCTTCCACTTGTTATTTTTTTGTAAACAAAGAAAAATGGAATCCCAACAGGAGGAGATGGACATGGACATTGAGTTAGAGGCTAATGAGATGGATTTGAAGGCTAATGAAGATGAATACAATGATGCTATCTTGGAAGAATAAGAAGAGATCAAGAAAAGAATGAAGGAACTAGAAGAAGAGGTAACTAATTTAGTAAAAAGGTTTTGATATAATCTTATAGGCTAAAGTTCAACCGTATAAACTAAGATGGATAAAATATTTTAATATTAAATAACATTATATTTGTATAAAATATAACATGACTATATGTTAATTTTAAATTGATTAAATGTTATTATTGTTTTATTTTGGTTTTTTGTTTGTTTGCTTGCTTTTTTGTTTGTTTGATTAAATGTTATTATTGTTTTATTTTGGTTTTTTTTTCAATTTAAAGTAGCAATTTAATAAAATCTTAAGTAAAAACTTTTAATATAGATCTTAATTTAAAGTATAGATTAAAACAAAGATTACACGTTAATTAATTAAAACTAAAAAAATTAATGAAACTTGCATACTTTGTTAGAAGTCATATATTATCTAATTTATTCAATAATATCAATTTCATCCATTAATATAGGTCATACATCTTTACCATTTGCATTTTATATAATAGTGGTGTCATTAATCTTTTGTAATTTTATTTAAAAAATTTTTTATGAAAAATCTAAATCCATTTTCACTAGTAATTTATCATTTATGAAAAATCTAAATCCATTTTCACTCATAATTTATCATTTAAGTGTAATTTCATGGAATATAGTTTTATAAAAAGACTAAATCCATCTTCAGTCATGATGCACAGTTAAGGTCCAAATCCTTGGAGATTCAATTTTTTTCATCACTTTTTTTTATATCTTTAACTCTATATATCTGACTGGCCAATAGGAATCAAAATACATTGACTTACAAATTTGTTCTCATCTTTTGAAAGTCAATTCCTTTTTACAAATATAACTAAACTCAAAATACAAAATATAGATTTACAGGCTAATCTAGCGCTTATAATTAATAATTAGGTCATAATGTCAATTGAAAAAAATGCCGGTTCACTCATATATGTTGATCGAGTGATTCGTTTCACTCGTATATATGATCGTGAGAAGAGAGTCCAGTAATGGATACATAATTGATCTCCTTATGCTATAAGATAAGAGAACCATATCAATAAATCAAGATGTTTTTCTCGCAGTTAATCGAAGTTCACTGGGATGCCGATGAACCGAGCGAATTAGTCGAAGGCTACGAAGAATTCTGGGCTGAAGTTTTTTGAGCCCACGAAAGAGCACTTCAAAGGTTTTCGCAAGAAAGAAAATTGGGTGTATGAAACAATATTAGAAATAATTGAAGACAGTGTATTAACTATGCGAGATGATGAAGACATACAATTTAGAAACTGTATGTGGATGATGGAGAACAACCTCAGAGATGACCTAATCTACAACTCACAGTTTCCTCACCAATCTCAGAAGATATTCGTTCTCCTGCCATCGCCTGCGAAGGCCGAGAGGTATCTCTACAATTACAGTTCCGGGCGAGGCAGGATTTATTTCCTGGCCATCCACTTCCCTACGGTGTTTCCCCGACGCGGAACGTGGCCCAATGCATCTCCGGTAGCCTCCAGATTGCTGAAACAGTATTTTCGTCATGAAATTGTTAACAACGTGGATGAGATTCGTAGGATCACCTTCGCTTCCCCAGACACCATTTCGGATAGAGAGATCAATGAAGGCGTGGGTTGCATGGAACAAGAGAGTTGGAATCGGCTCATCAAAATCTATCTCATTTTGTTCAGAGAATCGGGGACTGCGTGGGAAGATTATCTCGATTACCTTCGAGAAAAAGGCGTTTGGGTAGATTGAGTACCGTCCTTGTAATTTATTTATTTCCGTTTTACAATGTGGAGTTTTCCCATATCTTATCTAATCTAACTGAGTGTTTAATAGATATAAGTCATAAATTTCTGAAACTAGTTGAATTAAATCCATGATTGAACCTTGATAATGATTGACATATATTGTTTTAGTAAAGAAGCCTTTTTTTTTTAGTTTTTTTGGTAGGCTACTCTCTTTTCACCTTAATTTTATGAAGGTAGCTTTAGCTTTTGTCCTTCTATATTTCATACAGTTAGCTTTTGTCTTTTTAGATTTTATACTCTTAGCTTTTGTCTATTTACATTTTAGTATAAATATATGGATGCTATGAAGCCGTATATATATTCTTGCGAAAATCTCTTCCACCGGTTTTTTGGTGAAAACTTCTCCAGTCTGTTACTTATTGATTTTGTGAAACTCTCTTTCCCCTGTTACTTCTGTTTTTTCTTTGTTACCTCTGTTTTTTTTAACAAAGAAAAATGGAGGTGGAGGTGGAGGTGGAGGTGGAGGTGGAGGCTCATGAGATGGACTTGAAAGTTGATACAGATGAATATAGTCATGCCATTCTGTAAGAAATAGAAGAGATCAAGGGAAAAAAATGAAGAAACTGAACGAAGAAGCAGCTAATTTAAATTAAAAGAGATCGAGAAAAAAAATGAAGGAACTGGACCAAGAAACAGCTAATTTGTTGACAAAACTGCAGACCAACTCTGCAAAAAAACCAAAAGGCTGCTGCTTCGCTTGTTACAGTTGAGGCAATTAGCAAACAAGAAGTGGATTCACGATGTGTGTTTGTAGGAAACTTTGATTACTCGTGCACCGCAGATGGACTCAGGGCCATTTTCAATCATGTGGAACAGTGAATCGAGTTACTATTTCGATAAACAAATTTGGTGAGCGAAAAAGGACTTTGTAATCGCTTGGTGAAGGTTACCACCAAAAGAACAGACATCCCTCGAATCAAGCTGCAAGATCGTCGTTATGGTTGTGGTCAACGGTTAAACGGTTGGAAAATCTTTAATATTTCAAATTTTTACTATCCATATTTTATATTTGTGAGATTTATAAAAAAAAATTGAATATTATGATTGTGATGTTGTTTTTTATAAATACAGAGTTACTAAACATTTGTTTTCCCATTTACAAACACAGATTTAACAAAAAGCTAGAGGATATATATTATTTTGTGAGTCTTATTAAAAAAACGCACAAAATAACAACAAATAATGGAACGGCTATCTATTTCATGAAATGTCAGTTGTGAAAGAGTTTAAATAAATGGTTTTACACATACAAATAAATGTGTAAAAATACAAATAAATGAAAGAGATTAAATGTACAAATAAATAAATGAAAGTATTTACTTCATTTTTATCTTAATAATGGTTTTACACATCAGTTTATTCTTCTTTTTGATAAAACGTTTATCTTTATAATATAATAAAGTTGTGATATTCACTTTCTCCTTATAGAAAGAGGAAGAAAAATGATGACAAGGCTACTGTTCAAAATACTTTTATTAAAGAATAGAGGAAGATTCAGGCACCTTATGAGATATGGAAATTATTATTGAAAACTTTATTGAAAACTTTATTTTGTACCAGCACTTCAAATTTCCATCCATCATTATTTTTCGCTCTACGAATAAAAATATAAAGATGACATTTACAGTGATAGATTGAAATATAAAATCTTGACTCTTATGAGTGTTGGAAGATCCAACTAAAGCAAAAGTTCACTCGAAGTCTGGAAAGTTGTGATTATTATATGAGACCACTAATTGTTAGAGTTATATTAAATGTAAGAAAATTTGCGTCTTATAAATGGTTTAACATTTTCATTTTCTCTTCTCCGTTTGATAAAAAATAATTTGAATTTTATTATTTAACTATTTTTAAAAGCATGTGTCATAAGGTTGTTAATATTTCTTTATTAAAATTTTATATTGTCTATTATTTTATTAATTTTTTTTTATAATAATATTATAATAAAATTAGATTTAAATGTTTTATGGTTATAAGTTTATAAAATTGAAGATTATAAATATTTTTTCTCAATAAAATTAGAACAAAATTCACAAATGTATGGCATAAATTTAAATATTAATAATATATATATATATGTGTGTGAGAGAGAGAGAATATATCCAAATTCTATTAAAAACTTATAAATTAAATTAAAAAAATGATATACTCATAAATATAAAAATTAAAAAGATATAAAACTTCGAAAATATCTGAAATTTAATAAATATTTGAGTGATTAACTTTTTCAATCCTAACTCATCTAATCTTCAATTTATTTGAGTTACTCACTTTATACACCTAGCATTATATTTTCTATGTTTTTTAATAAATTTCCAATTCTAACATTTTGTAAATATTTTACATTTACATAGACTCAATTATTGTCCAACAAAATTACATTATATGTTACAATTTGTGTGTTATCCTAATTATTTGGATTTGAAACCCATGTCTTTGATGGAATGACCTTTTTTATTTATTAGTTTTTTCAATATAATTTATTATTATTTTTTCCAACATAAATCTTTATTTTATTAGGTTTATTCGAGTTATTTACTTTATCAAACTAAATAAATAACATATATTATATATATTTTTCAATAAATCTTCATTACTTTTTTTAACCAACATTACATTGTATTATATTTACATTTTATCTTCCTCGTTTGAATTTGAAAAAAATGTCATTTTCCAACATTTATGTTTTATCGTCATCATTTAGATTTGGAATTGCCATCTTTATCTAAACAATCCTTTAAGAATACATATATTCATACCCATTATTTTATACCTTAACATATCACCATTCTCAATCAAATGATATAACCATTTAAGATTATGTTTGAATGATTAAGGTTGACAAGCATCATGTACTTCATAAACCTTTATTTTATTATGTTTATATTTATATTTTATATTTATCTTGTTTTTAATATTTTTTATTGTTTACGATATGTTACAATTATTTTAGAATATTTATTTACAAACTATTATTCCTTACAATATTATATTTATATAGAATTTTTATTTTCTACTAACTATAGATACACTAACATAAAGTTATATTGTTTCTAATTGTAGTTTCTACCAAAATATTCTCTCTATCTTATTCATTTGACTAACTTTTACAACTGGTTTGCCAATAATTGGATTTTGAGATAATATGAGATGAATTAAACCTTTTCTTTAGTTTTTCTTTTGTTGGCAAGTAGGATACTTTATTTGCAAAGTTTTCCTTTGACTAAGAAACCACGAATCACATGCATCTAATTGCAACATAAATACATTATAGTCAATAATAGAAAGTATTAATTTATACTAATAAGTTTCTATGCTTACATCATGGTGGTATTGCATTTTCCTATGGTTATAATGAATGATATGATTCTTGTAATATTCCTCTTGTAAACCCCTGAATGTTTCATAGGAGACTTAAGAGGTGGACGCAGCTCAACGATGGGCAACTCAACCCACAAGGGAAAAGAAAAGAAAATGGTCACAGAGCCTTAATTACGATAACATAGCTTTAGTATCGTCATAGCTATGGCATCCTACACGGATTCCTGTGTCGCCATAATTAGCCCAATTAGATGGCCAGCTATGTAATTATAATATCAAATGTAAGTAAGACATGATCTAAGAAATTTCAATGATAGTGACCTTGACAAAAGGGTCAAGGGGATAAACGTAAAGTAGGAAGAACCAAAGGGAAAACCATCCCAAAGAATTAATGGATTAGTATATAGATTATTTTTATCTTAAGGGAAAAAAAAGAAAAATGATGGAATGAGCAGTTTTAATATTATATATATGGTTATGAAAGATTAAGAAAGGAGTTTAAAACCTTTGTATATTTTTATAGGTTATTGCGGGAAAAATGAAGATAAAGAATTAATTCCTTCAACCAAAAACATGAATTCTTATTCCATTCGTGCATTAGTCTCGACTTGACAAAAGGAGGGGAACTAAATGATTTCTAAATGCAATAGTCATGCTGAGGAAGGAATTAAATGATTTCTGAACGCAATAATTTTAGGGCAGAAACGGTCACCGGAAATAGTGGAAGTTGATAACATAAAAGCCTCCAGGGCAGTTGCAACGTCTACCCTATGCTTAGGAAATTGTAGGGGAGGTAAGTGGAAGGGCATGGCCTTATTTAATAAATGATTGTTATATATTGACGAGGGGAAGGAAAAGGGGGGGCGATTGGAGTCGGACTGAAACCCTTAGAGAGAGGCTGCAGCTGTAATTTTCCAAGGAGAGATCCGTGTGGTAGCTGAAGTAGAGCTCTATGCCTCCAAGAGAGATTTGCTCTCTACATTTTCCATAAGCTTGGAGGTCTTGATGCGATTACAAAGAAAGGACGCAGCTCGATCTGTATGTATTTTTTATGTGGTTTTCATAAATTTGTTTTACTTCTTGGCAAACTATCCAGGAGTTTAATTTATATAAGGCACATGCTTGGCCCGTGGGATATGCTTGTGAGTGCCCTCGCACTCGGACACAAATTTTTACTTGATTTTTCATTGCGTCCACTATGTTGGGACCAATATTGTCAGCAGCGAAGTCTGTAGCTTTGTGACTACCATGACCCTCAAATACATCAAAAATGAGACGTCCTCGGCCTTTTTGGAATCCTGGTCAAGAATATTGATAGTCGTTGTCATGTTCTTGTGTGTATCCTCCATTGGTTTTCATGCAGAACTACCTTTTCTACTTGAAACGACGTAATGAAATCCCTCAACGAATGTAGTCATCGGCATTGATGAGGATCGTACTCTCATCGATCTAATACTGTAACTAGATAGATGTGCAAACCGAGAAATGATAAATCCTCTGCTCTTTGATTTTGTGCTAAACTTGACGACCTAGAACATTTATATATTTACTGCCTTTTTTCTCTCAACCGATGTAAACTTTCAAAAAAAATTAGGCCAACCCATACCCTTTTGAATTTGCATCTTACCCACAACGAATCAAGTGCCTTTTAAAATAAGGTTTCATGAAGGTTTTTTTTTATATATTATTATGATTTTGGATAGTCCAGAGCTAGTTGGTATAGCGCTTAGTAAGTGAGCATAAAAGGGTCGGACACTAGTTGGTTTGTGCTTGGTAGCTCAAGATAAACGGATACAAACTTGAGGTGGCTAGAGAAATGATATATCCACTCCTATATTTCTTCTGAACTGTCCAGGAGTGTAATATATATTTATATATGTACACTTGTTTTAGATATGGAAGGTGATCTCCTTTCTGGCATTTTCAATTAATCTGAATATTGCCAAAGCTCCTCCACCGCCTGTTTTAATTCATTCTGAAGAAGGCGCTAATCTTCAGGGGGAGTAGTGGGAATGAAAGGAATACAATGCATACACAGATGAATAAGAACTCATTTGGGTCAATTCCGAGAAGGAAGCTTTTGAGCGGTCCAAATTACAATCCATATTTGAAGTTATGTGTGGACCCTCTTGGGCCATTAAAGGACATCCACGAACTGAATATAACAATTAGTGGAGTCCACACGCCCCTTGGAAGTGACTGGATTGCTATTCTTTCACCATATTCTATCAAGTAGGTTCATTTACTTTTCGTCTTTCTTTCTTTAAGAAGATTAGTTTGCGTTGCAAACCCAAATATTAAATTTGTAATTTCAGTATTGAAATTGTGTCTTGTGCATTCCTACTCATATACATATAATGGGGCTATAATTTGGATTAAAATATTCGATAGACTTGAACCTTTGAATGCAAATTCATCCAAAGGTATGGTTGTGTACACTGATATATATATATATATGGAGCTTAGTTTGCACAACATCTTGTATAGCATGCGGAGCATTCAACGCTTCGTCTTTTATAATGATGAATTGAGCTCCCTTTCGGTTATGATTATTTTTTTTCCAGCGTTGTGAGTAAAGGAGGTATGGATGCTTATTTTGTTATTAGTCCGGTAAGGATACTAGAGGACTTTGTTAAATAATGTAAAATTTCTATTACAGATGGATAGAAGTTGTAGTTGAGCCATACTCTCTAAGGGAGTCTATAAGATCTTAGCAAAACAAATCTACAGCAACATAGATGTTGCGGTTGTAACCTGTTCTTTAGATAAATATTACATGATGCCTAAGTTTGGTGGACGCAACCCATGGATTGGGTGAACCATGTACATTGGTCCCACTCTTATGTGCTTGATGTGTTTGTTATTTTTGTTCTCTATGTTTTTTTTATATATACTTCATTCTTATGATAATGATAATGTAAATAGTGGAATGCTATCGTTTGAGTGTCCTTAATACAAAAGAAGCTTGTTTATTTTCGATGATTATAATATGTTAGACAGTTAATTAGGGGAAGGAGAAATTATAAGTATTGAAGAAGATGTTTATCTAACTTGATTCATGATGTTTCGGGATTGATTTACTTTATGTTTGAATCGGTATATCACCATTCACATATTTTTAAGGATTAAATAGTCTTTCGAAAAGGAGTTTTCTTTTATTTTTGTTGTACTAATATATGCATGATACATACTAAAAAATGAAGGTGTAATATGTTACAACTAAAGCTTTCACTAAAATGCCATGTAAAAATCTGGCACTAACAGGATTGACTCATGTTGTGGTAACAGCGAACAAAATATTTACCCCTTCTTTCACAAATAATGGCATTGAGGTATAAGGGGTATTTTACAATTCCTATGCTTACATCACTGTGTTGGTGTCACATCCCTGGTTTTTACCCCGTTTGCATGATGTATATAATGTAATTAATCATGGTGAGGAGCTAAAGGCAAAAGCCCCACCATCGATTTGGTTGTGAATGTTTCGGTAATAGGGATAGTTGTCGATGGTATGTCGTGCTATCCAGCACATTTTAAATTCGGCATCATGTAAACACGCACATCAAATAAAATAAACCACAACTAGCTACGGTAGTGCAACGTTAAATGAAAAGGGCATGGTTCCAAAGGATAAGGGGTGGGGGATGTCAAACCTTGGTTATGGGGGAAAAACCCATGTTTTATCACCTTTGTTTATTTGTCACCTTTTTGTCTCATCCAACCTCTTCCAACCTCTTTAATGTTTTGTTGGGTAGCTGAGGAGTTATGGTTGCTGGTGGTTGAGGCAGTTATGGTCTTTGGGAGTGGGGTGGCAGGACTGTCAGTCCCTTGCCCACACCCACACTCCACCCACGACTGCATTCACTCCCCACTCTTCCACGACTCTTCTCTCCGATGTTTCCAACCTTCACGTTGGTATGTTCGTCCTCTTGATTTTCCTATGCATCTGCGCGCTTAGGATTTGGTCTGTTCGTTCCTCACGTTGGTCGAGGGATTTGCGCCTAGGTTGGGATCCTCACGTAGAGAGGCCTTCAGTTCCTCCTCACGCACCAGTCGCAGCTCTCCTTTGGTTTGTGCATGCAGCAAGCAGGTGAAACGGCCTCAAGGGCCCGATTTCCACTGGTATGTGTCATAGTCGTGGCTTTAATCCATGTTTTCTGCTTGCTGTTGGTTTAACCCATGATTTGGGTTGTTGTTGTGTTTTCCCACGACGTTTAGAGACTGTTGAGAATCCGATTCTTTTTCCATTCGGGCTGTGTGTGGGTTCCCCCATGGTTTTCTTGGGCGGTTGGATGTTGGGACGGCTGTTGATTTTCCCCATTTGTTGGTTGCGTCTCCTTTCCTGCTTTGGGACTGTTGTCTTCCCTATGTTTTGTTGGCTGTGGTGTTCAATTTCGTTTTGAGCCACTGTGGATTTCCAATATGTTGGCTGAGTTTCCCTGTTTTGGGACTGTGGATTGCCACCATTTTCATGGTGTGTTGGGCTGTTGAATCGCTCTAGTTTTGGGTTGCTGTTGGGTTGTTTTGGCCATGCAAGGGCCAAAAACAACTCTGGGGTGTCTGGTGGCTTGAGTTGTGTCTCATCGTTTTTTGGGGGACTATCCCTGGTTGTCTTTGCTTCTTCACTGGGCTATGAAGGGATTTTTTTGCTGCATGTAAGCAGTGGTTGGCCTTCGGACTGTGCTGGCTTAGCCAGTTTGTGGATGGCTTGGTAAACCCAACAGTGTTGGTTTGGTAGAGTGTGTCCCCTAGCTATGTGTAAGCCTGCATTGACCCTTATCCTTGGAGGAATCATGCCCAGCTCGGGGGTGGCAACATTGCTAAGAGATTGATGAGCAAGCTGGCCTATGGCTAGGTGGAACATTGCAACGACGTAGCCGGTTGCGGGTGAATTCTTCATCAAAAAAAAGATAAGTGCTGCTGCTATTCCATCTCTGTAATTATATTGATGTTTAATGAGTTATGATGAACACACTGAATGTTGGTTTATGTATATGTTTGCTTCCACTGTATGATTGAGGAATTATGCATCTGTGTATGCTTGTATGTTTCATGCATCCTTGTTATGCATCATGTTTAAGCTTTCAAGTTCAGCATTTGATTTCTGTTTATGTTCATGGGGTTGTTTGCCCAGTTGCTTGTGGTGTTTGTCATGTCCTCTTCGCCGGGTGAGGGATGGGGACGTGACAGAATGGTATCAGAGCCCAAGGTTGCAACAATGGGCCTCTATGGGCCAAGAAGATGCAGTGACAGAAGGTGGGATCACCTTCTCTATTCAGCAGAGCAGCGGCAAGTTTCAAGAATTTTTCCTAAGTGTTGACAGTCGGGTCATCAAAGGGATCAGTGGTTCCAACTTCCGCTGTGGCAGAAGGATTGGCGGAATTAACTTCCGCTGTGGTGGAAGGATTTGTGGTTTCCCGTCCGGCGTAGTGGAAGCGTTAGTCGTTTGGCCTTCCCCCGTTGCAGACGGCGAAGCGATTCCGCATCCGACGTGAAAGTCATCCGACCTCCGACACTGGAAGTGACATATTCTAAGGAAGAAATCGTGGATTACAGAAGAAAATGTGGTTTGGCCTTCCGTCGTTACGGAAGCCAAAGGCGTTTGCCTTCCGACGTGGCAGAAGGTTTAGCAGTTTCGAGTCTGCCATTGTGGAAGAAGAAGCAATAAGTCCTCCGATTTTCGACGAAGGAAATTTTGAAGAAAATTCGTCTAAGTGATGAAATCATCGAAAGTGGGAGCGTTTCATGTTCCACCATTGCGGAAGAAGAAAGAGTTCCGACGTCCGCCGTTATGGAAGTGAAAGTGATAAGTCTTCCGATGTGAAAGGACTGCCGCCGTCGGAAGGAGAAAGGGTTCTACGTCTGCCGTTGCGGATGTAAAAGCAACTAAGCATCCAACGGGAAAGTGGTCCGACCTCCGACACGTGTTATAATCGGCGGAAAGAAGAAAGACAAAATTTTGAAAAATTTGTCTAAGTGTTCCCCAATCGGAACAGTTGTCGAAGTGAACTTCCATCGTTGCGGAAGAGTTATTGGTTTCCCGTCCGCCGTTGCGGAATCCAAAACACTAAGGCTTCCAACTAGAAAGGCCGCCGAAGCCGAAAGTTTAAAATTGTTCTAAGTGCCGATCGGAAGAAGTTAGTATTTGGGCGTTCCGCCGTTGCGGAAGCCAAAGCGTCAAGTCTTCCGTCGGGGAAAGACTTCCGCCATTGCGGAAGAGAAAGTGGTCCGAGAGCTGATTCTGCAGAAGAAAGAAATGCTTCCGAGAGACGCCATTGCAGAAGGAAGAATGGTTTCGAGAGTCGCCATTGCGGAAAATGAAGCGATAAAGCTTTCGATTAGAAAGACTGCCGACGCCGATCAATCAATTCATCGATCGGAAGAGAAAGTGATTGAGCATCCATCGTTGCGGAAGCGAAAGCGCTAAGGCTTCTGATGTGGAAAGACATTCGACAGCCAATGAGAAGGAAAGAAAAATTCTGAGTTTTTCCATGGGATTTCTCAGCAGATTTCGGCTGTTTTCAGAGAGATTTTTCAGCTATTTTTCAGTGAGATTATAGGGCTCAAAAGGAGAAAAATGGCAGCGAGCTAATGCACCAGATTGCGTGAAAAAAAAATCAAAGATTTACAAAAAAAAAATGAGGGCGTTGCCCTCGACCCGCCCTGCAGTGGCGCAGGGAAGCCATAAGGGGGCAAGCCCCCTTGACCCCCGTCATCCCCTGAGACAGTCATTCTTGTAAAAAAAGAATCCTATGTTTTGGGCAAATTAGTAAGACCCAAAATTCATAAAAGATGAATGGTGCAATGGAAGTGAAGTGGCTGAAGTTGGCACCCAGTCCAAATGCAGCTGTGTATAAAATGCAAGGATTGGATGATTATCTTCATTCTTAAAAGTGGTGTGGTTTTCACATCCGAGGTCGGAATGAAGCATGTGGATAAGCGTTGGAAAGCTTATCCAGTAAGGAACAAGGGTACATCACCAGAACCTGAGCATGAAACAGCAAAGAGCTAATGATGGCTGTTGTTATCAAATGGACAAATCTAGACAATTGTATGCCCAGGGGTAGCAAGGACTATGAAGTCAACCAGTTTCTGTGTGGAAAAGGAATTCCATGAGAATATGAGGGAATTGAAAGGGAAGTTTTCATTAAACCCTATCTTGCTGATTTTAACTACATTTCCTAAGTTTATGTTTGAATTGCATGGAGATATGTATTGCATGCACAGGATATTGCATGATTGATAAGAATATTGGAAATTATATATTTATAATATACCACTAATGATAATCATTGCTTTGATGTTGGCATTAGTGGAAACACCAACGATGACATGGACCTAGCTAAATATGTTGCTGATGCTAATGGATGTGACTAGAAACCCTCCGGAGAAAGGGATAAGGCAACAAGTCCATAACAAAAGTTGGTGAGCAAATTCTACAATCTCCTACAAAGGACCAACCAAAGTGGTCATGGCAAGGGCGTAAGTAAGCCCCATGCAGGTAAGAGTTTGCTTATGACAAATTCCATGGATTGGTATAGGTAAGAGACCTCATACCATGGGAATATTGGAATGTAGAAAGGTGTCATGTCTATATATGTTGATTGAGGTTAGTAGCCCATGGTAAGTAAGTTATGCTGATCTTGATTATAGTAATGCATCCTGTATGAATTAGTCATGGTTAGGCCATGCGCGATATATTGAATGCAGGGTAGCATGAAGGGATATGCATTAAGAAAGATTTTATGAATCTTGTAGATATGCAATGGATAAATGCATGTGATAATATGAATGACTAATGGCTGAAATGATGAAATAATGACAATCCAGGAACCATTTCAAAGGTTGTCATGAATGCAGGATAGTCATGATCAATTGGCTGCCAGAAATGCTCTATGGACGAGCAAGGTGGTATGAATGATATGCTTGTGAAGTAAGAAGTATCTAACCACTTCATTTAATTGCATGAATGATATGACTATACCTTGCAATGTTAGTCTGATAATGATTGCATGACGTAAATGAGCTTTGACAATATTGATGTGACTAACAGCTGGGAGTATTTGAATTTTATAAATTCTGAAAATGCTTCAGTGATGGTTGTAGCAATGAGATAGTATATGCATCCATACTTACCAAGTGTTTGGTTGATGGGAGCTCATGTTTCAAGTAGATTATTTCGAGCATGGAATTGAGAGGTAAGACCCTGACCAATGCTGGAATCTACCATGTAAAAGAGCTTGTTAAATTTGAATTGTGAATTTCAAATATTGCTGGCAACTACTAGTCACTACTGGCTTGCATAAGCTTGTGTTTGGATGTTTGAAGCTCATGTTTCAGGTAGATTACTCTGAGAATGGCATTGAGAGGTAAGACCCTGACCAATGCCAGAATCTACCATATGATATGAGAAGAGTCTCATAGTTGTAAAAGTAGTTGGTATGGGTTGTTAAATTTGAATTGTGGATTTCGGATTTAAGAGGTACTGATGATTACTAATCATTGGTTGGCTTGTGCAAGATTGTTTCAGGAGGGACGCATGGTAAGTGGGTATTCATGTTATGACAGTAAGAATAAAATTATAATGGGCATAGTAGTGCTACTTACAAGAGACCCACAATTGAGCAAGTCAATTTCTATAGTAGATAGAATTGCAAATTCTTATTGAATTTGATTGCTAATGTCATTGCTTGGTTATGAAACGATCAATTTGGATTGTAGTATCAGGTAATGATTGACTGTTTGGCTATTTGATGAATGTGTCAGGGGTACACACTGTAGGAAGACCATGTGTGATGGCCTACAGAAGCCAAACTTCATGGGAAGGTTTTCCCTTATCTTGGAAATGGGGTTCGGGTGAAACTCCATTAGACATTTTGAAAATGTCTCATCTGCACTGCATGATTGGTGATAACATGAGTGAGATGGTATGGGTTATGTTGGTAAGACATGTGTGAATGTGAAATATAAAAAGGAGTTGGGATGGCTAACTGAGGGACTGTTAACTCAGGGAAGGAGCCTCCATTCCTCCTTAACAAAGGCATACTGCGACAGAAAATGGATAAGTGTTCTGTGACCCTTGCTAAGAATGTGCCTGTTTAATTATTAAATCCCATATGCAGAACGTGTTTGATTTTATTTCCGTTATGACCAGTTGCTTTAGTATGAATAGGGCTTACATGGCACACACCGGAGAAGGGTGCACACTTTTCCGATGTTGAGTCATGAAAGGGTTGTCAATATTGATTACACTCCAGGGAGTGGATGCAATCTTGGTGTCTCAATACTTGATATTGAATGATATGAAATGTGATTACAGTTTTAGAGCAATAACGCTGATGAGTTTGCTTGTATTGCTTGTGTTGCTTGTGTTGACAGGCTAAAGGTAAAGGTAAAGGTAAAATGGTAAATGGTTTTTGTGAGGGGTTGCGGAGTAAGGGTTATTGTTGATATAAGTGCATGTTGGTATAAGTGTATGTTGGGTTGTGATATTCCTGAGGATCCATAGTAGATCCTAGACTTGGAAATGATCACGGTAAAGTTCCAAGCTTAGTTGACATGAGGATGTACTGGCTGGACATTAATTATTTGATGTTTTGGGGTAGCCAGCATGCTAACCTAACATCTAAGTCCATAAGCAATCCCAAGGCTTGCAAAACGAAGCAGGATCCTGTGGAAGAACGAGGAAACGCACAATACATATAAGTATTGGATTATTTTGCTTATAAATATACATTTGTATATATGATTTGGTTATGATGTTTTAAACTCTTGCTCTAGAGATAAAGCTAATGAGAATAAACTAAACATGTGAATCTATTCAATGTTTGAATATAGGTATCACGGGAAGCGAGGAATATGAGAGCATCCTAGGGGTGCATGTGGACATGTGACGGTCCTGGAAAGCTCGGAATGAGCGATAATGGAAAAGGTGCTAGTAAGACGGGGGAGTCCTAGTAGCCAAGACAAACCATGTGGAGAGACTCCATGGTTTAGAGGTCTGGAATAGACCAAAGACACTAAGTGTCATGACCAATAAGGATTGGTCCAGCATTCACGGTGAAGTGAAAGAGGCTGAGAGCATGTAAAGCCACAGTGATGGTGTGGGTTCTAGGATGGAACAAAATAAAGAGGGAAAAAAACTCTTACTGCTCTCTCTTTCCTTTTGATTATATATATACATATACATTTATGCATTGTGAAAACAAAGGATTGTTGAATGCATGTATGATTGAGAATGAAATGTGTGTATTTGCTTAAAGTAAATTTGTGAATGCTGGAATAGTTAATTCCCTGCCCAGGAATGGACATGAAGGAGCTCATGTGCCTGTTGGGAAGGCATGAAAAAAAAACTATGAAAGCCTCATTGATGAGACTTGGACTGTCATGCCAAATGGGGAAATTAATTGACTGATTTTAATGTCTATATTATGCTTGGTCTGATAGAATTTCAATGGTGCATTCCACAGGTGAGAAAAGTGAAACCAGGTGGTGCACATTGATCATGGCAGTAAATCAAAAGTTGTTGGACTTGGTTGGAAGTCTCCTTCAAGTGATTGCCAAGACCCAAGAGAATCTTGGGGAGATGCTCAAGATCCAGAGAAGGCAGAGTGAAATGAACCACCAGATTTTGCAAGACTCTATTGGTTTGCAAAGAGAGGTGAAAAGCCTTCTGGGAGCAATCGGCAAGGGAAAGGAAGGTGGAACAGCAATGGGACAATTGTCCAAGCGACCTAATAACAAACGGTCCAGGCATGAAGACTCAAAGGAAATTGAGCAGGTAAAGATGAAGCAGCCAGTGAAATGCTGGAGATGTGGAGGACATCATTTACGCTGGGACTGCCCAATGAGGGAACATGATGAGGGAAATAGCCGCAAAGTTCCTAGACTTCGGGATCAGCTAGAAGCTGAGAACTAGCAGGGGAAGTCCATGGAAGTCGAGAGGCTTGGTCGTGAATGTTCAAAGTAGATGATTGAACGTGGGGCAAATCTGCAATTTTGAAATTTTGATGTGCAACTGTATATGTATTGTATATATTGGAACACCGAGAACGGTGTTATTCTAAGGGGGAGGGGAATGTCACATCCCCGGTTTTGACCCCATTTGCATGATGTATATAATGTAATTAATCATGGTGAGGAGCTAAAGGAAAAATCCCCACCATCGATTTGGTTGTGAATGTTTCGGCAATAGGGATAGTTGCCGATGGTATGTCGTGCTATCTGGCACATTTTAAATTCAGCATCATGTAAACACGCACATCAAATAAAATAAACCACAACCAGCTACGGCAGTGCAACGTTGAATGAAAAGGGCATGGTTCCAAAGGATAAGGGGTGGGGGATGTCAAACCTTGGTTATGGGGGGAAAACCCATGTTTTATCACCTTTGTTTATTTGTCACCTTTTTGTCTCATCCAACCTCTTCCAACCTCTTTAATGTTTTGTTGGGTAGCTGAGGAGTTATGGTTGCTGGTGGTTGAGGCAATTATGGTCTTTAGGAGTGGGGTGGCAGGACTGTCAGTCCCTTGCCCACACCCACACTCCACCCACAACTGCATTCACTCCCCACTCTTCCATGACTCTTCTCTCCCATGTTTCCAACCTTCACGTTGGTCTGTTCATCCTCTTGATTTTCCTTTGCATCCGCGCGCTTAGGATTTGGTCTGTTCGTTCCTCACGTTGGTCGAGGGATTCGTGTCCAGGTTGGGATCCTCACATAGATAGGCCTTCAGTTCCTCCTCATGCACCAGTCGCGGCTCTTCCTTGGTTTGTGCATGTAGCGAGCAGGTGAAACGGCCTCAAGGGCCCGATTTCCACTGGTATGTGTCATAGATGTGGCTTTAATCCGTGTTTTCTGCTTGCTATTGGTTTAACCCACAATTTGGGTTATTGTTGTGTTTTCCCACGACATTTGGAGACTGTTCAGAGTCCGATTCTTTTCCCATTCGGGCTGTGTGTGGGTTCCCCCATGGTTTGCCTGGGCGGTTGGATGTTGGGACAGATGTTGATTTTCCCCATTTGTTGGTTGCTTCTCCTTTCCTGCTTTGGGACTGTTGTCTTCCCTGTGTTTTGTTGGCTATGGTGTTCAATTTCGTTTTGAGCCACTGTGGATTTCCAATCTGTTGGTTGAGTTTCCCTGTTTTGGGACTGTGGATTGCCACCATTTTCATGGTGTGTTGGGCTGTTGAATCGCTCTGGTTTTGGGTTGTTGTTGAGTTGTTTTGGCCATGCAAGGGCCAAGAACAACTCTGGGGTGTCTGGTGGCTTGATCTGTGTCTCATCGTTTGTTTGGGGACTATCCCTGGTTGTCTTTGCTTCTTCACTGGGTTGTGAAGGGATTGTTTTGCTGCATGTAAGCAGTGGTTGGTCTTCAGACTGTGCTGGCTTGGCCAGTTTGTGGATGGCCTGGTAAACCCGGCGGTGTTGGTTTGGTGGAGTGTGTCCCCTGGCTATGTGTAAGCCTGCATTGACCCTTATCCTTGGAGGAATCATGCCCAAATCGGGGGTGGAATCATTGCTGAGAGATTGATGAGCAAGCTAACCTATGGTTGGGTGGAACGTTGCAACGACGTAGCCGTTTGTGGGTGAATTCTTCATCAAAAAAAAAGATAAGTGCTATTGCTATTCCATCTCTGTAATCATATTGATGTTTAATGAGTTATGATGAACACGCTGAATGTTGGTTTATGTATATGTTTGCTTCTGCTGTATGATTAAGGAATTATGCATCTATGTATGCTTGTATGTTTCATGCATCCTTGTTATGCATCATGTTTAAGCTTTCAAGTTCAGCATTTGATTTATGTTTATGTTCATGGGGTTGTTTTCCCGGTTGCTTGTGGTGTTCGTCGCGTCCTCTTCGCCGGGTGAGGGATGGGGACGTGACAGTTGGTGCATTTTCCCATGGTTATAATGGGTGGATTCTTTTTTTATTATTGGTTTATAGGTGATTAAGTTTATTTTCTTTGTTGGTTTACTATTATATAAATCTTCATAAATTCAATGTGTATTTTAAGTTTTACTCTTTTTCTCAAATCATAATAAATATAACTATAACATATAATTTTCTTTACCATCATGGTTATGGGATGGTGCACAATCATGAACTCCTTTAAAGACACTTTAGTTGCTACATAAATATGAAAAAACATGGAATCTTTGATTTCAAGAGGCAATTATAGGTACCTGGATAACCAATTTAAGACAACGTAAAAAGACAAAATATAGGAAATCAAATAAGCTTTCAAAATATTTTAAATTTGTGTTTTTAAATTGTGGAATAGTTTCTAAAATCCATTGTTCTAAAACTATTTTTTTTTTAAATTTTCATAACAATGTAACATATATTTCTGTACAGAGTTGAACTAAATGATAGTATTTGTTCATATAATTATGTACATACATAGAGAACATCTTGTTCTAATGCAACAATATTTTTCCAAAATTATTGATGATGTTTCTATTTTTTTATGATTTATTGAAGTAAAATAACCATAAAAAGGGATGTCATGTGCATTTACAACACTTTAGGGGCATGACTTATTGCAATTGTTGATATATTAACTTTTAAATTAAGTATTAGATACAACTATTAGTTGGGAAAATTTAAACTTCAACTTCAAGTACTGGATTATTAGATACAACTATTCACTTAATGTATATAACTATGGGCTTAACTCCATTGATGCTACAACTATTAGCTTAACTTCAAGTCCAATCATGATATTTACTTAAACTTCAAATTCAACTTGGTAATTAAAACTCCAATCATCATGATGTACAGCTATTCGATTACTAGATACAACTATTAGATTAACTCAAATGATGATACAACTTTATCTTAACTTCAACTTCAATCACTACTTTAAGTTGAAGTGCAATTGCTCATATATTAACTTTTAAATATATTATTACATACAACTATTAGCTTAACTTCAACTCTAATCATAATTACATTAGATTAAAACTATTAGATAACTATATTAATAATTCAAATATATACCTGTCATCTTATTAAGAACATATTAACCTTATTAATATAGTTATTGCTACTTTAATTGATATTACATGGAATTTTATGTCATTTGTACTTTTCATAATTATCAAAATTTTAGGGCATACAAGAGGTATGTTACAGCCAGCTTTAGAATTTATACAGCCAGCTTTAGCTTTTATCTTTTTACATTTTAGTATAAATATTTATGGATGTTAAGAAGCTATATATTGTTGTGAAAATCTTTTCCATTGGTTATGTAATATCCCGCTTATTGTACCCTGAACACTTTGTAATTGAAAAAAGAATCGTTACTGTAATTGTTCTGGTGTGGAGCTCAAGGCCAAGGCCCCACCAGAAACAAGACAGGGAACTCAATATTAACTAGTTACCTAAAATAAAAACTCAAGAGACCTAATACCTGGACGCAACTTAAACGACATACAACTAATCCCACTACAACTAAAAATGAATGGTTAAGACTCGATGACGTAGTCTTACATATCGGCTGGATTATGGTCGTGTTAAAAATAAGGACTCGCCTATAAGGGATTCCTATTTCGCCAAAATTTTCCCAACTAAGATACTGTATCTTAGTTACTTAATCTTATTACGATTGAGCCTAGATAAAGGGAGTGCAATCATTTTTGCAACATAAAAGAGTCAAGGGTTAAAGGTTTAGAAAGGGAAAAACAAACCAAGAAACTTGTAACGTCCCTAATATGTCAATAAGAAAATTAACAAGTCAAAGACATCTTATACCTACTTGCAAAGGCTCCTCTAAGTTCAGATTTTGCTGATAAAAAATATATATGCACCTTTCTAATTTTTTCTTGACGCACGCATTTATATAACTCCATTATCCATGGCATAGTTTTATGCATTAACACTTTTCTAACAGTCCTTTAGATTTTAGTCGTCGAATGAAGGCCTTACCTGGTAATTATAATGTAATACTCCTCGAGTTGGCACTACAATCCTAACCTTAATATTAATATGAATGGTATGATCAAAACATCATACAATAATGCGTAAATGTGTTTGGTGTCAATAGAGGACTACTTATTTTATACATACTCAAATTCCACATTTCAACATATAATCACTTGCGACTAGTATATGGACTTCTTAATTGATTTAATTCACTATTTCAAAAATTAAACTTTAGCCATAAAGGATCCACCGTCAAAATACCAAGTTATAGAATTATCCTTCTTTTAAGCAAAGATGTCCTATTTGAAAGACTACTCATTATTTTATTTATGACTAGTGAATCAAAGAGGTACACTTTCATTCAAATCCATAGCCTACCTCTATAATTGTCTTTATACTAAAGGTTTGCATGGCCTTACATCTCAGTAAGACTTAAATTCCTAGATAAGCAAGAGGATTGTAACAGACCCCTATACCCTTCATGGCATTATGCGTGAAAAAGAAAAAGGGACAATCCAACTGTTACTTTCAGGATTGTCAATGGATTCATATCAGATAGCAAGACACCTTATGAGATTATTTATTAATTCATTAGTGCAATTCAAACCTTAATTGTATCCATGTAGTTCTACCTCAAGAATCGGCTTGTTCATTGTTTTCTCACTTAACATTATATGTATCTTAATATCTAGCAAAACTCAATCTCACATAAACACAAATCGAACAAAACAGAGATGAAATACATCAAACATGATAGTAAGAGAGAGAGATACGCCAATATTTGTGGTTTGCCCAATCCATGGGCTACGATCAAAATAAAAATATATGCTAGGCTGGGTCCTCAAACCACTTTCAGTCCACAATAGATGCAACATAATATCTAACATATTAGGTGCACACAAATTGATACATAAGTTGCAACATAAGACATAACATTTCATGTGCACAAAAGATAAGCGGGGAACACATAAGATTCAGCATAAGATGTAACACATTAGGCGCACATAAATCTGATAACAAGACCACATAAGATGCAACATGAAAGACATAGATATGCGTGGTTCACCCCACCCAGGGGTTACATCCACCAAAGTTTAGTCATCTTTTTATTAACACAAATTCGACATAAGAAGGTATACAACACACATCATATCTGTTGTGTTATTCTTTTCCTTTTCCCGGTTTCTCATATGCTCAGAGAGAGAACCTTTACATCAGGTTTTAGTATAATATTTTAACATTAATCTCCTAAAAGTACATCAATTTCCATTAATAACAATGGTATTGTTAGTAGCCATTACGAATTTTTCTCCCAAAGAAGGAGTCCAATCCTTTTTCTTAAAGATAATTTCTTATTCACTAAGACAAATATTACTACCAAACTGTCAAGAAGGAGAATATCATATTTTCAAGAGTTTATTTCTAGACTAAGCCCTCCAACCATTGTAAGACAATAGTTGAGGCTATTACCAAGTGCATACTAAGCAAAAACCTATAGCACTGGAAAACATGGAAGTCGCCGCTCAAATAAAATCGCATTCATAAAGCTTTCCATGTAGACCACAAATCCGATACCCTATCAGTATACTAAAGACATATGCTTATAATGACTCAAAAATATGCCTAATGCAGGTCTAAATCCATTTGCACACTACTACATTTCGATCCAAAATCCGACGGAAAAATCTGACGGCACGTGGATTTTTTTTTAAACCTACCAAAAATCACAAAGATAAATTTTTTTTTGAAAAAGTGGCCATAAGCGCCGCTTAAGTGACGTCTAGTCTCATAAGCGTCGCTTAAGCGACGGCTAGCCTCATAAGCGTCGCTTAAGTGACGGTGCCTTGAGTGAGTGGAAACTATCCTGCCTAGAAAAAAATTGATTTCAATACGTAATTATTGAAAGGGTTTTTATACTATTGAAAAATTCCTTTGGACATGCACATTTTCATATTAGAATTTTCATATCTAACCTTAATAAGGGTGATCATACTAATGAAATATATCAATTGAAGGATATTAATCTTGCAATACACATCGAGGGCAACGTTAAATTATACTGGGAAAGGTTAATACAAATTATTAAGAGCAATTATGTCAATAAAGGTTGAAACCTTACAAAAGACACTTTCAACATGTGAGTTGCCCAGATTGTGTGAGAATATACTTACAAAAGTATTGTAAGTAATAAAGAAAAAGGATGGTATATAAATTTTCCTAAAAGGATGTCCATGAGACTATGAAACCAAAAATGCCTCCATTGCTTCCCATCTCGCAAACATTTCCAATATGAAAGAGTTTAAGGTATGGAAACAAATAAAAAATGAGATGAAAAATCTAAAATTGTTATAAGACATTTCTAACCCTTAAACATAGACCATCGGATTTCTAGTAAGCAAAATATACACAAGTTTGTGGGACCCTTTACTAAAAGAAATACAATTTGCCAAAAAAATAAAATTAAAAATGGATACACTTAAGTTATGTGTCAATTTGTTAGTATAATTTTTGTTTTAATTATACATTGAACACTAAATTACTTGTTAGAAACAAAAGCCACTTGTTCACTTTTTCTTGAAATTTACAAGAACAAACTTATAATTAAATGCAAATTTAACACATTAAAAAGGCTAATATTTTTTGAAAAAAAATAACACAATTCCCTACAAATTGTTTTCTTACTACACTTCAAAATTTACAAGGTGTATATGACTTTCAATGACCTCAATATAAAATATATGTAAAATGTCAAATATTCATCACCACATTTCACTAAAAAGTAGAACACGTCTCCATGGATCCACCCTCTTGCATATTTTAGCATGCCTTCTTCTATAAAGAATAATGCAAGGCATCCATAACTTGGGTTTAATCATCAACAATATTTAAGAGAGGGATAGTGGCACAAGATTCGCAAATAAGATAGGGAGGGTCGACAACCTACGATTAAAGGGCATTTTCTCTTAATTCATTCGATAATTAACCCTCCACCAACAATGACCATTGATAGGAAAAATTTGTAGATAAGCGAGGGTTGTTGAGCTTTTCTCAAATTGAGCTTTTCTCAAATTGGAGACATGCCTTCGTGGGTAGGTGTTATTGGTATTTATTTATTACCTAAAAATATTCAACCTAATTGAAGTTTAGGTGCCTTTTAGGGGGTGTTCAAGGATAATTTATTTATTAAAATATATGAAAATATCACATAAAATATAACATTGTGAAAGCCCAAACTATGATATAATATAACAAATTGAGTATGTAACAACTGGGCACATCGTGATCTAATTTGTCTGCAATGTATCCGTCATTAGAGTGAATTTCATTTAGTTTGAAAAGATGATTTCAACTTTGTGTGAGTGACAGACACAAAGGGAAGGGGGTGAGAGATCATAAGAATTTCAGGGTGAAATGAGGTAAAACGATTTGATGGGAAGGCATACATAATAAAATTCCGACCTGGGTAATTCTAGCTTTTGATGTTTTGGATTAAATCTGATTGTATATGTTCTGGTACATATACATAATGACAGCGACAGAGGGCCGGTAACGAGGGCACCTGTTGTGGATCCGATTGAATTTCCAGTGGTGGAATGCTTATATTAAAGGTGGGTTTTTCTCAGAATGGTGATTAAAATTTCTCTTCTGATTGTTTAGAAAGTGGTAGGGTTTTGAATTTTGGAAAACAGGCCAAGCTTTTGGGAGATCTAGAGCTTTCTATAGTTAGTCAAGGCTTTTGACTCTGGCCGGCTATTGGATTTTGGGGCGTTTGGAGAAGATGCGAGGAGAGATTTTGTATTTGTTAACAGAGAGATCGGTTGGTGCTGGATCCGCTTGGGATTAGATATGCCTTCCTATGCTGATTTGGATAGACAGATAGAGCAACTGTTGGAATGCAAATATTTATCTGAGGCTGAGGTAAAGAGTCTGTGTGAACACGCCAATGTGGAAATTGGGGGTTGTTGTCTGTGAGCCAGTTACCTCTTGATATGGATAGGTCTCTACACCCCGAGATCAGGGATCGCACATTTCTTTTGCAAGGAGAACATGTACATGCTAGTATTCAGAAGGTAAGCCAAATACTGATCTATGGAATATTCATAATCAGCTTCGAATCTAGCGTTGCTATAGATTTTATGATGCTAATTGTATGCTTCTAATGCAAACATGTCAACTTCAGGTTCCAGCCTTAGTGCTGGATTGTGAGCCCAACATTGACTTCAGCAGAGACATCGAAGCAAAGCAAGGGTAAGAAAATTTTCACTGATTTGGTGTTTACGATTACATTATGGAATAAAATATTTGACATAAAGGAAAAGAGTCTTTTGACCTCTTTAAGAATTGAATTGCTTATAATAAACATATTTAAGGTAGGTTTTTTCTTGCATATTTGGTTTGGTGATCCCAAAGATAAATGTTTGAGGGGAAAGATGGAAGATTTTTGTCCTATTATGTTTGTCTTATTCACAACTAGCAGACAGAGTGGAGTGCCATACACATGGGCAGGACTAGGATAGCTTGATCTATTGAAGTGGCAAGCCTTGGGCTGTATGCCATGACATGCAGCAATGCTTAGTTATTGTAAAATTAAGCTTCATCTGGTGATGAGAAGTAGAGGAAGTTGTTAAGCAAGCTCTTGGAATAGGGCACTGATGGAATTTGATGATCCATTTAATTTGTTACATGTGGCAGTGATACACACAGTTCTTTATCCAATGCATTAGTCTGATCACATCCCACTTGCTCCATAATAGCTGTCACTTCATCCATTGTTCTCAAACCTATTTTTGTTGGAGGGGAGAAACAGAAGGAACAATACAACCCAACCCCAAAATGATTTGGTAACTTTAAATCTAGTGTAATGTAGCTCTAGGATGTTAGTAGTGACCAACAACCCAAGTACTTGTCTTAAAATAAGAGTGAGACTTCTAGATACCATGACACCTCCTAACTCACCATGTTAGTAGATTTTGAAGTCATTTTTAGAGAACATTGTAGCCTTGAGCATTCAAAATTGAGTAAAACAATTATTCATTGGGGATCATCTTGCAAATTACAGTAAAAGTATGTAGGTCATTGCCATGCTTGTCACATCTACTATACATGAATCAGATATTTAAAAAGCTTTGAGCTCACTATGAAAGTTCATATCACTTGAGTATACCTTGTACATGTGTAACATTCCGTATGCAATTGTAGACAAGTATCTATCCTATCCAATTTCTACTTATGGCTCTGATGACCTATTTTGCTACTAACAAAATCCCTCAAATACTAATATCTGTCAGCCCAGTCCTTCCATCCTTTCTAGACAATTAGAGGTCCCAAGAAACTGACTATCCCTTTTTTCCACCTTGTCGCTTCCCCCCAGAGAAAGGGTCAAAGAAGAATCTTCTACTGCTAGTATCCTGCACTAGGAAATAAACAAGAAGAGTTAAAACATGACTTGTAGCTAGGTTTCTAACCATGATGATGATTTGGCTTGCAAAGTGAACATCTTTGCATGCCCATTGTTGAAGCTTTTTTTCCATTTTGTGCAAAACTTGATCCCAAATAATGTTTACAGGTACATCAAATTTCAAAAGGGAATTATGGTTGGATTTGTTTTTGTTTGATGTTAAGCCACACTTGAAATCCTTCTTGCTCTATGATGAATTCCCATACTTTCCTCTCTCACAATAGCTCTAGCAGCTTTTGCAAAAATGTCAAGGCAGCAAATTGCTTTGTACCTTTAACAGAGTTACAAGATATGTTTGGAGTGAGAGCTGAGTCATCAGCAAAATGGATGTTAAGTAACTGCTCATCAGCAAGAAGTGAGTTCCCCAAATTTGTTCCAGAGCTCAGCAACTCCAAGAAGATATCCTAGAGCATTGACTATAGTAACATACAAACAAGGTGCCAGAGGCAACTCCCATCTGATGGGAATGACGAAGCAGAGATGTTGCCAATAGTTGTCGATTGACACAAACTAGCAGAGGCATTTGAAGAAATGGTTGTGACTACTTCAGTAAAGAAAACTTCAAGAATCCAGCCATTAGAGCATATTGATGATGGAATCCCACTAAAGTTTTTTTTATGCCTTGTGAAAATCAACCTTAGATAACGACCTTTTGACTAGGCTTCCTTTGCCTAGTCAAGTCTTGCCTAGGAGTAATAAAATTATCGAGGATGAAATGGCCTTTGAGAAACCCTATTTGCTCAGGTCGAACACTTTGGGCAGCTGTATGTTTGATTCAAGTAGCCACATTAAGCAAAGTTATAGGTTGCTGACCACTCAGTTTCCTTTCATGTTCCTTTAGATATCAACATAATAAGATTTGCTAGGAAATTGAAAATTTATAACATATCACATCTCATCCCATAAGTTAAGAGTTTTACTTACAAAGGGTAGGCATCAAATTTACCTACTCTATTTGAATTTACGTCCTCTCTTTGATTCTTTAAGCTTCATAACCAAACCTAGTTTTTGTATTCAAGAACTTCTTAGAGGATTTAAACATGGGTACAGGTTAGTATTGTGATGAACATGAATCATATTGTTAAACAATAGTGTTATTTCCTTCGCAACCTTGTCTCTTATTTGTTGTGTGTGATTAATTGTGTTAGAAATTTTGACTGCTTCTACCTCCAACCTGGTTTCCATGCTCCTAATTCTTCTTTATGCCCTTTTTTATTTGATTAATTTGTGTTGTCAACACTTTTCTGTGTTAGATGTTAACATGTCATTGGCTGTTACTCGTCATTGGGACATGACATCAACAACATCACATTTTGTCACCTTTGTGGACATCAATCCCTTGTAATGTTGATTTACATTCTTTTGGTTCTCATGATCTACTTTTGGAAGTTCAGGTTCTGTTGATTTGTGAACAATTGTTACTTTTAAAAGTATCCTTGTATCAAGCCTGTACAAGATGAGTTTTTTTCTGTTGTGATTTTCTATACTCAAATTGTACATGTTGTCTTGGACTTGGCATTTTTGTCACTTCTGTTGACATCAACTTCTTGCATTGTTGGGTTCTTGCAATCTACCTTTGGAAGTTAATGTTCTTCATGGCCATGTCTTGTCATTTTGTGAACATTTGTTCCTTTTAAACATATCCTTGTATCAGGCCTTTGGAAGATGAGTCTCAGATGGTCTTAGTGATTTGTGTAAGCTCAAAAATGCTATTGGCTACGCACTTCTGATACAGAGTAGTACAATATTTTGAATTTTCCAAACCTAGGTTCACTTAAAGCAATTTTTGCAGCTCTTCCTCTACTCTATCCAAAATGTGTCCTCTCTTGAAACTAGGATCTTTCTCAGAGACACTTTCCACAGACCTGCCTGGAGCAATGATAAAATTAAAGACAGCCATGCACTATGCCTTAAGAATAACCAACCCCTTTCCTTCACACTATGCTCTTTGTATAATGTTTGAAGCTGAGAGAGTATATCTAGAATGATATTTTCCAGCTGTGATAGCTCCCCTGTATGGCCAAAATGAACATTATGGTGCAGAATTCTGCTAAAAATTATGAAGTATTCAATTTCAAGCAACTTGTCTCTGCCTAATTCAGGACTCCATGGCAAAGCACCAGCTTCCTTAACATCAATATCTGATAGAGTGATCCATCCAAGTACAAAACAATATCTTTCAAGTATAAGCTCATGCACTTGGTAAGCTTCCCTATTCTGACACAATTCCAAAATGCGACAAACAATAGAATAGTAAACGAACTTTTGTTCATTTTAGGGTCGTTGGAAGTTGACTTAGCTACTATACATCATTTTCAAGCATGCTTCATCGTAAGATGCTAGTTTCGTAAGGCGACATGTCAGATCCACAACTGAAATGTTAGGTGTTGGGACACGGAAATCCATGCCAGTTAGCTTTCCATTTAACTCTGGAAGGACCTTTCCAATAGCCTGTAAAATATAATTTCCAAAAGTCATCCTAGATGTCCTTTCATATCCACTATTATTCAATGTAAGCCCTACAAGCAAATCTCATTTAGTTCTTTAGTTCTACTGATATGGAGGCTATAAAACTAAATTGACTAACTAGAAGCCTACCACAGTGAGGAGATACTAATGTATATTGAGTTAATATTGCATACATGATACACTATATTATAACAAGATAAGGGGATGGCTATCATAAGGTTCAAGTCAATTGGTTTGTGTGAGGTCTAGTCTCCATCAGGTCATGGCTGGAGTTCAAATCTCATGGGAAGAGATTAAGGGAGGGCGGGAATACCCCAAGGGATGTCTAGAGTCGATCAAGCCTGGTTGTGGTCAAATCATTCTTTCCATCACTGGAGCTTGCCCCAGCCTAGGGTTAGACCAAATTAAAATAAAAAATAATTAAAAAGATGGGGATGGTTGGAAGGCACACCAAACTAGGGGTGGCAAACAACAATTCTTTAAATAAATAAAAAAACAGAAAACATAAACCATGATACATCATCATACAATGCAATAGAAGAGCAATTATATAACAATAAATACAAAACACTTTGTTTGCAAACCCCGAAAAAGAGTAAATACATGGTAAAATACATACTTCACAGCATTCTATCCCACTACATTGTATAATTAGGACTCTCCCCTACAACCAGACACCAAGACCTTGGGGACAGAGGACACATCTTATAGGGTAGGGGAACAGGTTCCCATCAAACAATGGAAACAAACATATCCAAACAATGGCATGTGTATAAATTGGAGCCATGTGCATAGCATCAGTACCCAATAAATAGCCACTGATATACAGAGCAATATTATCATGTTCATATCCACATATTTAAATGTCCATGAAACACATAACGAACATTGCAATCACTATGCGTACATGCCCTCAACATTCAGTCAGATATGCACACCTTTGCAGCACCAGTTGAGCTCGGAATGATATTATGTCCAGCACCACGACCTCCACACCAATACTTCATAGATGGACCATCTATGGTCTTCTGTGTAGCTATTATACATTTCCTTGCTATCTGCAAATACATCAAGGCAGAGTACACAGCATTAGAGTTTGGTCTTTTGTTTTTTATTAGTAGCTCAAATCCATCCACGGTCATTTGTAAACCTATGGAAGTCAACTTAGTAAAATCTGATGGACAGTGTTCTTGTGGGGATTATTGGTGAAGCTAATGGTTGCAAATTACTAACACGAGCTGATAAGGAAACTGCATTGTACATTTTTGAATTGGCCTTCTGACATGATCGAATACCAGGTACTCATTGATTTCTGGGAAGTTTACTAGTTAGTAACCAACACAGGATGAACTGATGGTATCAGACTTCATTTGGCCCTTACAAGCTATGATGTGCGCTTAGACCAAGCAAATCAGTGCATATATTAGCTAGATCATGGGGTATACTTGTTCTGATAAGATATGACAGTCATTGAACATCCTCTGTAATGTATTGGGTTTTTTGTTCAAAGTACAATGAGAATTTTCCTGTCCATTTCTTTTTGTATTTCTTGTGGTAATTGGTATTCATTTATTCACAAATGCATCAATCACAATAGCTCTTCAGCTTTTGATGGATAGAATTTTCTTTTCTAGTATCAAACATACATCAGAATTGCGATTAGTTACGAATATAGTGCATTAGATTCTAGAAAGAGGATGACTTTGATCTAAATGCAGAATCTATTCTCTTTCCTGAGACACAGTACGATCAGGGTAAATATTTAATGCTATTTGTGGAAATTGATTCTTGTCTAGAGCATGTTTGAAGAAACCAATGCTCATCTTCATAATAATCCAGGCTTCAATAATACAATGCAATGGGAGGATGCTTAGTCCAACTTGAAAATTATGTCATGTGGCAAATACATGAACAGTCTTACAAGCTGATATATCTCTTCTGGCTTGTTACATATACATGGGATTTATTGACAAGTGAATCCATTTGGCCATCTCAATGTAAAATGGCTCAACATATATAGGTACTTGCTTTCATCCCTTCAAACCTAATCCTGAAATATTCAGGATCAAATTTTTATTTTACATTCTATAAAGAAGCAAATATAACACATACTGTTAACATCTCCTGTTTCAGAATAAATTTCTAACTAACAGAGGTATCAATATATGCACATTTAAAGGAGTTCCCTAGTCAGAACTTATCTAGCATAGAACTAAGTTACTTTGTCTTATCATACAATAGCAATGTCTATATGCCTAGGAGTAATTTGATGTTACATATGGATATAAAATTATAAATTGATTATTATCTGAAATGAGTTTGAAGCAAATCAAATTTTTCTGATGTAATTATCAAACCAGATTTTAATGACATACTGCTTTGAAAGGATACACTGTGCAATGCAAACAGTACATGTAATAGAATCTAAATCAACTGTTTTACGGGCCTAGATATTTGGTGGAACACAGACTACAATTCATTCAAACACACCAGATTTAAGGGGCATTTGGCACTAGCTTCAGCCACTTTGTTAAGGAAGTTAAAGTTAAGATAAATTACTTTATAATTTTGTTTCCCTTACCATAGAAAACTCTATACTTAGTACTGTTCAGTATGATAAATCGAAGTTATTTTCTGAAACTTACTGAAGTTACCTCATGGGGTACTTTAAGAAAACATGTAGCATATGTTGGGATCTTGGTTGGTTAGTGGAGTAGGCATGTTACTAATCTTTTCCCCAAGGTTTAAATTTTTCCAAAAGCATTATTGTCCTTGGCCATTCTGAACCATTGCTCCTGTCAGTGTAAGAAGTACTAGCGTTATTGTAAAAAATTCCCATAACAGGCCTAGGTGTTGTTTGCACGTATTGACAGGAAACACTTGTAAAAGTAACAAAGGTTGTAGGAACATTTATGATAATGGTTAACTTTAGTGATTAGGACAGTGTCATTGCCGAACATTCTAGTCTTTTTTAAAATGACAGTTAGGAACAATTAGGAAATTAATCTATTATGGTTATTTTGCTAGTATAGGGTATTGGTGTATTAAATGCTCGTTAAAAAAACTTCATTTCAATCTTTAACCGATTTGATTGACTAAAGGTTCTGGAAACACCAATAGAACACTTGTAAGTGCCGGCAGAGTGCATGATGACACTAATATAATTATATAAAACTTGGATCCTGAGCTATTATCAGGTGATGGTCGCTCGTGAAGCAGAATAATAAAATTTACCGCAAGGATTAGCAAAAGGAACACAACATTTTGTAAGACACAATATCAAAGTCAAATCATGTCAACCTATACCTTTTCCCAATAAAATAGAAGACAATAACATACGATAAGACAATTTTACTAAGGTCCAATGAATGAACACAATAGTAGGTCAACAGTACTCCAGAATAGAGAGAGGGAGTGTGAAAGCATCTCCAATTGCCACTATATCAAAAGCTGAAAAGCATAAAGACTAATAGAAAAAGCACCAAGTATCCGGCCAATGGGAGTACAAAATAAGTGCAGAATAAAACCATGACAAATAGTAAGAGCAAATGTCAAGGTGTGTTGGAGCTAGAGACCAAGGCCAAATGAGGGAGTGGCTAATATTTGCAGTTGTAATGTAGAATAATGACAAGTAGCAGATGAATGACTTTTCAAACTTTAAAAACAACTCAGCTTAATCAGTTTGGTTGAAAGATTTAGAATTTTAGCTAAAATAAATGTTGCACAGCAGCTCAAACGTGTAGTCATGGTAGAGCAAACTGCACATAGAGGTAGGAGATTTCAGAGAAAAAAATAAAAATAGAAACTCAAGAGATGGTATTGAAGACCAAGAAGCATTGATAGCAAAAATAATCCATTTTGGTGTCTTTTATTGCATGAATGACAAACAGAAAGTACACAAGTTAACAATGAGTCTAGCTCCCTTCATCTACTTTTCAGAACAATGTCGGTTGATCTACTGAATTAAGACTTTACACATGTCTTTACTTATCTATTCATGTTGTAAATGTAAATAGAACTTGAACTCAACAACAATAAACACCCAGAACAACATAGATACAGAATTGGAACTAATTATCTTTTAATGATAGTTCAAGATTACAATTAGATGCTTTACCACCCAAATCTAGGCATTTGCCGAGTATCACCTTCAAGCTTGGTTCACAGATTCTGTCTAGGGAACTTGACATGCAGGCAGCACGTGCAACAAGGTGGTCACAGTGGCATATTTAACATAATCTCATTATCCCTCAGCTAGGTCAATACCAACAGAGAGTAGACTTAACAGATATCACAGAGGACACTTGCCATAGCCCCAATGGTCCTATTCCAAACACTATTATTGGGTGTACTTCCTAATGATCAGACCTTGTGAGAAGAGAGACACGGAAATTAGTAATTAAAGCATAACTGTTATATGAACTCATCCCTCATTTTGAGGAAAGTAGATTTTTTAATTTTTGTTGAGGATTTTCATGTATCAATATTGAAGAATGCACATTTGTATGGTTGATTGTAAGAGTGCACTTTCAATGAACTCTCTTTCTATCCCTTAATATAGATATCATGCAATCCATTTTATTATTCATGGGAGTTCATGTTCAGTAACCATTTACTTCAGTTTCTGCCATGTATAATACTTTTCTTCACTAATGGAATGGTTTATGCTAATCAATTGCGTCACCTAGCTTTCATGGTGGACTTATGTTTCCTATCAGTTGTGAGACTATTTATTAGTTTCATTTTTCTTTCATGTATGACTATAATCCCAACATTTTGGAATCTACCCCTATTATAAATATACCCAATTTACAATTTTTTTTTTTTTAAATTCACTGCCGTCGCTTAAGCGACGATTCTCCATGTCCCTTATCTGACGCTTACTCTTTATATCCATCTCTTAAGCGACGGTTATTCATGTCGCTTATCCGATGATTATAGTTTATCGTTGTCGCTTAACCGACAGCATGAAGGTTTTTTTTTTTTTTTAAATTGACTACCGTCACTTATCCAACGGCCATTCTGTCACTTAACCGACGGCATGACGGTTATTTTCTTAAAAAAATTTCACTTCCGTCAAAGAAATGCTATTGCTTAACCGACGCTATACATTTAAACAACAGTAAACTTCGGTGTCGCTTAACCGACGGATTGGAAAGATGTCGGATAAGCGACGATAGGCCACCAATGCTTAAAAAAAATCATAGTGTCATACATGCGACAGGGAAGTGTCGAAAATCTGACAATACTGCCGTCGGATTTTTGGTCGAAATGTAGTAGTGGCAGCATTCAGATCAAGGAATCATATATTAAAAAGAGAGGTCATGATGAATGGAAAGGTTCAAACTGTCTATCCATCGAAGCATTACTATTCATAAGTCAATCCTACAGGAAGTATCTAAAATAAAGCAACAGATCCGATCTAAACAAAATTGGAAAACATTCGAGTGTTATATCGACTCCAATTCCATATGCAAGAAATTCAAGTTTACCCATGCAACTCAGATCGCATACAACTATGTTGGTATTTTCCATACTCACACCAATCAAAATAGTAGCCTTCAGTAAATAAAAGACCTTCAGTAATAAAAAAAACCACACAGCCTTCAGTAAATAAAATGGCTGGTCAAAATAGCATCCTTCAGTAAATAGAAAAAAAACATTCAGTAAATAAAAGAGCCACGCATCCTTCAGTACATGAAATGGCTGATCAAAATAGCAGCCTTCATTAAATAAAAACCATTCAGTAAATAAAAAGAACCACGCAGCCTTCAGTAAATGAAATGGATGATCAAAATAGCAGCCTTCATTAAATAAAAACCATTCAGTAAAAAAGAACCACACAGCCTTCAGTAAATGAAATGGCTGATCAAAATAGCAGCCTTCATTAAATAAAACCCATTCAGTAAAAAAGAACCACACAGCCTTCAGTAAATGAAATGGCTGATCAAAATAGCAGCCTTCATTAAATAAAACCATTCAGTAAATAAAAAGAACCACGCAGCCTTCAATATCCTTCAATAAATAAAATGATTGAAAAACATTACATATCAGGTTTTCTAAAGAAAACAATACAGCGTGTTCTATACAACAAGATGGAGTTTCATACAACGCTGCTACACTAAGGGTGGAGTTTCATATCCATAAAAAAAATGCAAACAGACCATGCAGGCTAAAAATTCCCCCCTTTTCAATGAAATCCCAACATATTTATAAGATCTGAAGGGTCCCATGCCATTCCAGAATAAAATAAAATAAAATAAACACCATAAAGCAAATCTCCACCAAGGAGATAGAAGAATGAAATCAAAATGTTTTCCGTGAATAAAATAAAATAGCATGCCATAAGGTAAATCTCCAGCCAGTAAATCAAAACACAGTGCCCCAAAAAAAACACCTCTGTGTTAGTGCATACCTGGAATGTTTAAGTCTCCTACAAAGAGTGAGTTGGGTCTACAATTTGCCCCACTCCTCTCTGAAAATGCTGATCTCCTCCAAAAAATCGCACAGATCCATTCTCTATCAGCAATAGCACATATCCAATCTCCTAGAGATGTAGAGAGATCTCCTCCAGAAAACGCAAATCTCCCCTCGTATGGGGAGAATAGATTCCCCCTTATTTCCCCCCCCCCACTTGTTGAGCTCGCCTCACAATTAAATAACCCAAAAAAAGGATATTCCTCCACGAGGAAACGAACTAAATGCTTTCCTCTAATTGCTCTTCCTCACAAAGGAAAGAAATTGAATACTTTCCTTTATTTTCTCTTCCCCATGACGGAAAGAAATAAATACTTTCCTCTACTCACTCTTCCCACAAAGGAAAAGGTAATTACCTTTCTTTATTCGTTCTTTTCCATGAAGGAAAGAAAATAATTACTTTGTTTTATTCGCTCTTTCCCATGAAGGAAATAGATATTCTTCAATCCCTCATTTTATCCATGATATACAAATATAGACAAAAATTAGACTTTTACCATACTTCATTATATTCAATAAAGGAAATTTTCTTTGGTATTGTTTTAGCCTTCTTGAAACCCCGCGACCTCTAGTCCGTAGGTATTGATTTTTATATAACTCACTTGGTCGCTAATATATGTCAACATATATATTAGTCAAGGGTAACTTGATATAATTATCTACATTAATTCAGGTATGCTGATATAGTTATCTGAGTATGGATTTTTAACAAATTAATCCCCAGAGTGTTCCTCCTTTATGTCGCGATTTAAAGTAACCTACTTTAAAATTTTAAATTAACCAGGCTATTATTTCGTAGTTGGAATTGTTGTGTCTTAGTTGGGGTAATTATGGCGAAAGCAGAGCTCAAACCTTACCCCTAGCTCTACCATAACTAAGATTGTATCTACGACTACGACATCTAAATATCTCCCAAAACATTCGCTTTTAGCCCCAGTGGGTTTAGCCGCCCGTCATTAAGTTGCGTCGGAGTCTTAAGTCTCCTAAGTTTACCCCTTAGATAATTTTTCTCGTATAGGCTTCCAGGTCTTGTTTCTGGTGGGGGCCTTGGCCTTGGGCTCCTCACCATAACAATATATAGTTCATAATTATCAAAATTTTAGGGCATACAAGAGGTATGTTACAGCGAACTTTAGAATTTATACAGCCAGCTTTAGCTTTTATCTTTTTACATTTTAGTATAAATATCTATGGATGTTAAGAAGTTATATATTGTTGTGAAAATATTTTCCATCGGTTATGTAATATCCCGCTTATTGTACCCTGAACACTTTGTAATTGAAAAAAATAAGGGTTGCTGTAATTGTTCTGGTGTGGAGCTCAAGGCCAAGGCCCTACCAGAAACAAGACAGGGAACTCAATATGAGCTAGTTACCTAAAAGACGAACTCAAGAGACCTAATACCTGGATGCAACTTAAACGACATACAACTAATCCCACTACGACTAAAAATGAATGATTAAGACTCTATGATGTAGTCTTACATATCGGTTGGATTATGGTCGTGTTAAAAATAAGGACTCGCCTATAATGGATTCCTATTTCGCCAAAATTGTCCCAACTAAGATACCGTATCTTAGTTACTTAATCTTATTACGATTGAGCCTAGATAAAGGGAGTGCAATCATTTTTGCAACATAAAATATTCAAGGGTTAAAGGTTTAGAAAGGGAAAAACAAACCAAGAAACTAATGGTTATCCTTGAGGTATTATAACTTAAAAAGGGACACTTACCTAGGACAAGAAAAAAATTGCCTATCTTGCATCAACTAGAAGTAATTAATTCAATTACTCCCCCAACAATAAGGATTATTAAAATGTGCATTTCACCTATTGTCCTTGACCGTTATTTTGATTGGTTGAGGATGGGACGCATGTAATTTAGGTGGTTAACTGACTACCAGAGTTTATTGTTGAATTGAGGGGGACTTACTCAGCAAAGTTGATGGCAGATTTTCTGCCTTGATTCATGGGAATCTTGGCACACCCTAGGAAGAAGAAATAAGTCCCTCCTTTGTTATAAATAGATTACTAAAATTCCTTTGAAGGGGGGGCCATTGCGAGCTAAAGGAAATCACGAGCTCCACATCTCATTGGGGTTTTTGTGTGCTTGGGGAACTTCGTTTGCATGAGGAGTGGTGTGTGCTGCCTGTGGAAGATGGAGATAAGGTGCCGAGATAGCGATCTATTGGGGTTGGCTTATATATATACATTGTAGCCACAATGATCCGTGATACCTATCTGAATTTGATGTGCTCTAATGTATGTCTCTGCCCTTTTTCCCAATTCTTTATACATGTGTTTAATGCCACGATGCAAAGGATTTTTGGTAATAACATGGACTACTAATGAATGTGGTAGTAGGGAGAGTGTTCTCTCTAGTATGTATTCTTGGGGATTTAGAGTTTGCATAGAAAATTAACCCTACCCACGATTTGAAATGGTTGGGTTTTTTTCCTTTATCTACTACTTGAAATCGCTATGTGAGAAAACCAATCCACAGATTGGTGGCAATGGCGGGTATATTACACTACCCACGTTTTGAGGGGAGATCATTGTGCATTCCCATAGATAGAACCAGATCCCTATGTATTCTACCTCTAAAAACCATTCGCTGCATCCGAACGGTGCTTTAGCTTGGAGTATCAATCCACCATTCCCAGGGTTATGTTGGTCTTTTTTTCTAGATCTAGCATCAGTTTACTGGTATACGTAGGACTAAATACCGTGTTACAAATGTTAGATCGTGGTGTATTTCCTCACCTAGAATCTGGTCGATGTGCTAGATTAAGAAGACGTTTAGCATTCTGAGGTCACGGTCGATGTGCTAGATTAAGAAGACGTTTAGCATTCTGAGCTCACGTTTGGAGTTTCACTGCAGATCTAGCATCAACCATAGATGTGTTTTCCCAATAGTTTAGCCCATCTGTGCAATCCATCATCCGCGTTTTGGATTTGTATTTCCAACTCGGATCCTTCTAAGAAAGGAAGCTCAGGTTCCAGTATAAATTACGTTTCGCATATGCGTGGGCCATCATATGTGTTGAATCTGTCTCGGCATGGGTTTGCAATGTGCGACCGGGTTTGGGTTACCATTATTTGTGGTTGAGTAATGGCCCACTGTTTTGTTTTATAAATCTCATTTTACTAAAAAGCATTGGGTAGTAATAGGAGTTTCACTGCAGATCTAGCATCAACCATAGATGTGTTTGCCCAATAGTTTAGCCCATCTGTGCAATCCATTATGCACATTTTGGATCTGTATTTCCAACTCTAATCCTTCTAAGAAAGGAAGCTCAGATTCCAGTATAAATTACCTTCTGCATATGCGTGGACCATCATATGCGTTGAATCTGTCTCGAAATGGGTTTGCAATGTGCGACCTGGTTTGGGTTACCATTATTTATGGTTGTCGAGTAATGGCCCAGTGTTTTGTTTTATAAATCTCATTTTACTAAAAATCATTGGGTAGTAATAGGAACTCAGACAGTATTCATTTGGGTAAAGAGTTTCATACTGATATATAATTCATTATTTAGCTTTGAACAGATATTTTATTGTATGCCTGAGTATGGACCAGGAAATTGTTGATTTGGGTATGCCTGGTTAAGGGGTCGGGATCACCAATGACCTTTGAATTAATAATTAATCTTAACTTGTGTAGAAAAATGTTCATTAGAAGCAAGGGATAGGAATAAAGAAATGCTATCTGGAAGGGAGTCTCTGAAGGGTAAACAAGAAAGATTTCAGGGCAACGGAGTTGCTGTGAATCTCAGGACAACAGAGTTTTTCCAGTTGTAACCATTTGTTTTTGGAAAATATTACATGATGAGACAGTTTGGTGGGTGTGACCCTGAGTTTTGGGTGAACCACACACAATGGCATCCTTGTGGTCTATATGTCTAAATGTTTATTTTCCTTGTATCGTATTTAAGGTGCTCTTATGAATTGATTTAATATTGCATAGAGAAGATCAAGAAAAACTATCATAACGTTATTCCAGGCACTAGTTGTGTTTAAAGGAATTATGATGTTAAAATATTGTGGACAATACTGGTTAAGGTCGTGAATAATAATCCATTGGAACTAAGATACTTTCATCCACACTACGAAATGTTAGTTGAGAAAAGGCCTTTGTTTAAACACAAGTTAATGATGTATCAGTATAACACTGTTTATGTTGGACAGTCTGCCAAGTAGTGAATATGTTTATAGTCTCATGGGAAGGTTTCATACTATATGAGCAATGGAATAAGGAAAGGCTTTCTCTAAAGGGAACAACTACCAAACATAAAATGGATCCCTCCACGTTAATTGTCAAATACATATGTTACTATTATTTGCGTGTTTCACCTTTTTTGTAAAATATATATATATATACACGATGAATGGTCGAATGGCCCCACATTGGTGAGAGGCGACGCTATGGGCATTGGTTATAATCCTTAACCATTGTGAGTTCGACCACTTGAAGGCAATTGCCAATGCGGTTGACTTATTAAAATTTTAACCAAAATCTGAAGTAGATTTGGTCCCTCGGTACTGTGAGCCATCGCTGCAAGAATATTAACCTGTAACCTGAAATCGTGGTTCGCACCATGTGAGACTGTCCCCTTTTTTTAAATTGATCTATTAGCTATAATTTTAGACAATGTTTGCCTCTCGGTAATAAGAGAATACGCAAGCTTGTTGTATGCATTGAACGGTCTCTCAGGGATCCACTCACTCATGTTGGCACTTACCCTAAGAACAGCCATCTTCGTAATCACTTAAATAACTACACTCACATATGGTTATAATTCTTGGTGTATCTTCTTGGAGGAGAGTCAACACCACCTAATGAATTTGAGGCATGACAGCTTTATATCCTCATTCTTCTTTTGGGAGGACCAAATCCTTACATGTTTAATTAAATTTATGAATGGTTTAGGTCATAGAAGTGACCCCAAAAGTATCCTATAAATACTCTCTAATTATTAACAGAGAATAGCTCTCTTGTTTTGCAGTTTGGAAGAGTTGGATTATAATGTTCCTATAAAAGAAAGAAGATTGGTTGAAGTCTAGGCTATGGATATGAATACAAGCGTGCCCCTTATGATTCCTTAGTTAGAAATAAATAATAATTAGCCTTGTCGAATAGAGCATCCTCTCTTAAAAGACCTGTATGTTAATTAAGAGTTTCAGGCCATTATATTTTGAGTTGTGTTCTAACATGAGTATGTTTCAAAATGACAATTTAAGGCTGGATATAAGTATTCTTCGATTGAGAGGATACATAAATATTTAATCTTGGGTGCATTGTATGTATGGTGTCCGATCATGAGGTACTACTATTACAAGGCTGCGGCTATCTTTGTGTGTTTTATCGAAAGTATATAGTCATCTCTTGAAAGCAATGTAAATTTTTTTTTTCTATAACTTTCTTGGGGTTGTCACAGGTTACTTATTGATTTTGCGAAAACTTCTTCAGCCTGTTATTTATTGATTTTGTGAAAATCTCTTCCACTTGTTATTTTTTTGTAAACAAATAAAAATGGAAGCCCAACAAGGGGAGGTGGACATGGACATTGAGTTAGAGGCTAATGAGATGGATTTGAAGGTTGATGAAGATGAATACAGTGATGCCATATTGGAATAATTAGAAGAGATCAAGAAAAGAATGAAGGAACTAGAAGAAGAGGCAGCTAATTTGTTAACAAATCCGCAGACCAACTCTGCAAAAAAAGTCCAAACACCTGTTGCTTCTGAGGCAATTAGCAAACAAGAAGTGGATTCATGTTTTGTGTTTGTAGGAAACATTGATTACTCATGCACGGCAAATGCAGTCCAGTGCCATTTTCAATCATGTGGAACAATGAATCGAGTTACTATTTTGACAAACAAATTTGGTGAGCCAAAAGGATATGCTTATGTCGAGTTTTTAGAGGATGAGACTGTCGTTGCTGTTCAAAATGCTCTTCTTTTCGATTAGTCTGAACTTTGTAATAGGCAATGAAACTGCAAGATCGTCATTATCGTGGTGCACAACGGTTAAATCCTTATCTTTCCTATCAACCACGCGGTCGACCCTCTCCTTATAATGGCTATGGGAAAGGGAAGATGAGAGGAAGATTCAGACACCCCATGGGATATAGGGTGTATTATTGAAATCACTCAAAGTAATTTTGCCTCGATTTGTTCTGTAAGCACTGTTACTTATATGTCTCATTTTCTCCAACACTTCAAATTTGTATTCATCAACATTTTATGCTTTTCCAATAAAAATATATTTTTGACATTTACACTATTAGATTAAAATATAAATTTTGAATATTTTGACTGCAATTTTGACTGTTATGAGTACAGACTTCCAAATATTTATTTTCTCGTTTCCAAAAAAGATCAAGCTAAAGCTCGGTGTACGACGATATATATTATTTTGATTCTTACTTAAAAAATATTCAGAAACAAGACAGCAAATAATGGAATCGCAGTCATGTAGAGTTTAGAGTGACATAAAAAAAAACTCATAAAAAATTTAAATGTAAAGCATTTCATATTATGGAATTTAATGCTCCTAAAAAATTTAAATGTAAAGCATTTCATATTATGGAATGGAATTTAATGCTACTAAACTTATCATGAAATTTTTATATGTAATTAGATATCATTCATTTGCATTGTAATATTTATTTTTAAATTATGCTACAACAATATTAATATTTATTTACTAAAATTTAATATTGTTAATTATTTAATTAATATATTTTTCCATAATATTATTATAATAAAAATATCTTTATAATGTTAATTATTTTATTAATATATAATTTTTAATAATAATATTATAACTATAATATTTTTAAACTCTTACCATGTTGTTTTATAACATGTTTACAAAATTCTAGATATTAAAAAGTCTATTGTCCTTTGAAATTAAATCACACATTTATAATATATTTCTAAATATTAAAAAAAAATATTTGAATATATTAAAAATTTATATCATAATTTCAAATATTAATAACTTATATTTATTTGAATATATCTAAATATTCTTAAAAAATTAAAAAAAAAAATTTTTTTTTTAACAGAAACAGTAAAAAGAGGTAATATTAAATAGGTTGTGCACAGTCATTCATTACACAAAAAAGAACCAAGACTGAGAGTTCTTGTTGTTCAAAGGACATAAAACCAAAGATGGTCCAAAGGGGGGACCAAAGAACTTCACTTATAGTTTTCTCATAAATTCGATGGACAGTGATAGTATATACCCTAACAAACTGTTGATTTAAAAGTAAACAGAAAAACATAGACAGAGAAAGCCATTAAGGAATTAGCCTGGATGCTTAACAGGTTGCTCCACCGACTCCTCCTCCATTGGATGAGCTGCAACAGGGGTTTTACGGGCTTGACTAGCTTGGTTCATATTAACCAAACGTTGTAGATCTTCCTGGATTCTATCAACGTTTCCCAGTAGCTCTCGAAGGTTGGATTCAGTGTCATCAATTCGCGAGTCATGATTGCTTATTTGATAGGAAGTGTAACTTACCACCTCACCCATATCCTTCACCTCTTGCACCAGAGATTTGTTTTTCATTATGCCTACTGCCATCATATCATACAGGTGATGGAGATTCTTCTTCAAATCTACAATCCCTACATTCTCATTTGCTGGGGTCATGATTCCTTGCCAAGGGGAGCAAAAGGCAAGGGCTAAGCGAGAAATACTATTGGCGGCACCTTCCAAATCTTGGACTTGTGAACCAAAAAACTCACTAAGGGTTGAGTGAAGAATACTGACATCTCGCAGGAGAGAATACCGGTCAGCTTTGCACTTACAGGAAAGGGTACCAATAGTTCCTTCCTTCTAGCCAAAGCACTTACATCCTAAAACCAAATTGCTTTCAACTGAGAAAACCTCACCTTCAGAAAAACTAGGGCCGAGTCCCGAATTCAAGCACCACAGAGGACCGCCCTCGCTAGGGGAGCAATGATAGGAAAAGAGGGCAGCAAGTACAATCCTTTCTTTCACGAACGCCCTGCAAAAAGGAAGAGACTCCCACGGTATCTCTGTGAGATAACCCTCACCAACTCCTGAAATCAAATTCAACAGTGTCCTCTCCGACGAGAAAACAGAGTGAGCGAGGTTCATACCATTGTTTCTAGGAGTTGCAGCGTAAGAATGGAGTCTGAAATAAGCCATAGCACAAAATAAGACAGGACCTGGAGCGTGCGAGCGGTAAAGACCATTACTCTGGACAGGACTGGAGTTAATAACGTTGAGAATCGAGGAGGATGGGGGCAGGAAAAGCAGTGGAGCGAGCCAAGAGTGCGCTAGGGTCTTGTGTAGCGTCCTTTGGATTGTGATCAATACCATATTTAATGGGTCTCTAGTGCCATGATCCACATTGGGATCCCTTGTATATAAAATCCCTAGCATCAAAACCTTGGAGAGTGTTTCTTTTGAGCATTGGTTAGTGGCCCTTCCATGCGAAAAATCCAATAGGGTATCGGTGAAGGGGGGGAATTAACCCCATTGAGCTTCAAGTTCCCTTGTGGGAGAGAAGCCCCCACATTTTCCATTTCATCGGCGGTGACATTGTTTGTTCAAAGAATATGATAAAATTCATAACAGGGAGAGAGCAGAGCAACAACTTTGTCATACAAATGACGACATTTTATCGACCCAGTAGTGTACATCCATTAATCATTTGATATATGACATGTCTAGAGTTGCCAAAAATTGCAACCTTGTCTCGATTTGAGTCAACAAGATTCCTCAATCCTTGCAAAAGGGCTGTCCACTCTGCCTCATTATTAGTCCTGCACCCAATTCCCCAAGCATAGGTTTGTTCAATTTTTCCTTCAGGATCCATGAGGATCCCTCTCGCAGTTAATCCAAGTTCACTGGGATGCCGATGAACCGAGTGAATTCGAATTAGTCGAAGGCTACGAAGAATTCTGGGCTGAATTTTTTCGAGCCCACTAAAGAGCACTTCAAAGGTTTTCTACTGGAAATTCGCAGTGGAGAGAAGCCAAACGCATGCTGTCAGACGACGGCTGGGCAGACATGGCATATTTTCGCAAGAAAGAAAATTGGGTGTATGAAATAATATTAGAAATAATTGAAGACAGTGTATTAACTATGCGAGATGATGAAGACATACAATTTAGAAACTGTATGTGGATGATGGAGAACAACCTCAGAGATGACCTAATCTACAACTCACAGTTTCCTCACCAATCTCTGAACATATTCGTTCTCCTGCCATCGCCAGTGAAGGCCGAGAGGTATCTCTACAGTTACAGTTCCGGGCGAGGCAGGATTTATTTCCTGGCCATCCACTTCCCTACGGTGTTTCCCCGATGCGGAACGTGGCCCAATGCATCTCCGGTAGCCTCCAGATTGCTGAAACAGTATTTTCGTCATGAAATTGTTAACAACGTGGATGAGATTCGTAGGATCACCTTCGCTTCCCCAGACACCATTTCGGATCGAGAGATCAATGAAGGCGTTGGTTGCATGGAACAAGAGAGTTCGAATCGGCTCATCAAAATCTATCTCATTTTGTTCAGGGAATCGGGGACTGCGTGGGAAGATTATCTCAATTACCTTCGAGAAAAAGGTGTTTGGATAGATTGAGTACCGTCCTTGTAATTTATTTATTTCCGTTTTATTATAATAAAACGGAATTACTAAACATTTGTTTTCCCATTTACAAACACAAAGATTTAAGAAAAGCTGGAGGATATATATTATTTTGTGAGTCTTATTAAAAAAACTCACAAAATAACAACAAATAATGGAACAGCTTTCTATTTCATGAAATGTCAGTCGTGAAAGAGTTTAAATCAATCATTAAAAGATTAAATGTACAAATAAATGAAAGCATTTAGGTCATTTTATCTTAATAATGGCTTTACACATCAGTTTATTCTTCTTTTTGATAAATCCATGCTGCCATACTTATTATGGTAAATCCATGCTACTACACTTATTATAAAACGTTTATATTTATAATATAATAAAGTTGTGATATTCACTTTCTCCTTACAGAAAGAGGAAGAAAAATGATGACAAGGCTGCTGTTCAAAATACTTTTAAAGAACATAGGAAGCTTCAGGCACCTTATGAGATATGGAAATTATTATTGAAAACTTTATTTTGTATCAGCCTTGTTACCAACACTTCAAATTTCCATCCATCACTATTTTCTGCTCTACCAATAAAAATATAAGGATGAGATTTACAGTGATAGATTGAAATATATAATCTTGAGTGTTATGAGTGTTCGGAAGATCCAACTAAAGAAAAAGTTCGCTCGAGGTCTGAGGAAAGTTGTGATTATTATATGAGACCACTAATTGTTACAGTTATATTAAATGTAAATTTTTGCATCTTATAAATGGTTTTACATTTTTATTTTCTCTTCTTTATGTTTGATAAAAAATCATTTGAATTTTGTTATTTAACTATTTTTAAAAGTATGTGTCATAAGGTTGTTAATATTTCTTTATTAAAATTTTATATTGTCTATTATTTTATTAATATTATTTTTTTATTATAATATTATAATAAAATTACCTTTAAACATTGTATGGTTATAAGCTTATAAAGTTGACAGCAGGCTTGACCCCCCAGCTAAAATTCCATGTCACGAATCCAACGGAATTGACGGTTCGTCGATCGAAGGCCTAAGCATCGATCTATGGCGAGTTACAGGTCACCTCTAGCTACCGTTCACGGACACTTGGTGGACTTGTGCCCTGTCTGCAAAACATGTCATGAAATCACAATTTTGAATTCTCACAACTCCTACTAGCATGTTTGGGCATGAGAAATAGGGCAACACCAACCGTATCCCCACCAACTGTCTTTCCAATTTTGGCCCTCGTTGGCATGAAATGCATTGGCCCCTACAGAGAGAAACCCTAGTTTCAAAAACCACCGTATACGGAGGTCATAGGAAAATGGAAAGGTGGGAGAGGACCCCCCTAGATAAAATCCCACATCACAAATCCAACGGAATTGATAGTTTCTCTATCAAAGGACTTAGCATCGATCTATGGCGAATTGTAGGTCACCTCTAGATACCGTTCAGGGACACTTGGTGAACTTATGCTTGGTGCGTAAAACACGTCACAGAGCTGCAATTTTGAATTCTTTCAACTCCTGCTAGCGTGTTTGGGAATGGGAAATGTGGAAACTCCAACTACATCCCCATCGTCTATGGATTTCCAAGTTTGGCCCTTGTTGGTGTGAAATGCATTGTCCCGTACTGAGCAAAACCCTAGTTTCAGAAACCACCATATACGGTAGTCACCGGGGAATGGACAGGTAGGAGAGGGGCTCCCTAGCTAAAACCCCACATCAGGAATCCAATGAAATTGATGGTTTGTTGATCGGAGGCCCCAACATCGATCTATAGCGAGTTGCAGGTCACCTACAGATACCGTTCAGGGACACTTGGTAGACTTGTGCCCGATGCGCAAAAAACGTCACGAAACCGCAATTTTGAATTCCGTCAACTCCTACTAGCGTGTTTGGGCATGGAAAATATGGAAATGCCAACCGAATCCCCACTATCCATGGCTTTCCAAGTCTATCCCTTGTTGGCGTGAAATGCATTGTCCCCTATTAAGCGAAACCCTAGTTTCAGAAACCATCGTATACAGAGGTCACCAGGAAATGGACAGGCAGGCTCACCCCCCCTAGCTAAAATATCGTGCCACAAATCCAACGGAATCGACGATTTGTCGATCGGAGGCCTGAGCATCGATCTATGGTGAGTTGCAGGTCACATCTAGATATCATTTAGGGACACTTAGTGGACTTGTGTCTGGTGTGCAAAACACATCGCAGAGCTGAAATTTTTAATTCCGTCAACTCCTGCTAGCATGTTTGGGCATGAGAAATATGGAAATGCCAACTGCATCCCCACCATCCGTGGCTTTCCAAGTTTGGCCCTCATTGGCGTGAAATGAATTGTCCCCTACTGAGTGAAACCCTAGTTTCAGAAACCACCGTATACGATGGTCATCGGGAAATGGACAGGAAAAAGAGCCCCCCCCCCTAGTTGTAGTTCAACTCCAGATACTGGATCCTACATGTTAAATTATTTATGTAAATGTTTTATGGTTACCTTTATGCATTGAACTAATGGTTATAATAAAAAAATTAACATGGTATAAGAGGTGAGTTGTCAAAAAGGAAATTATAAAAGCCTTAAAATAGAAAGTTATCGTTGTGGCATCTTGTTTCCATCATCCTAGTTTTATATATCGGCTAAAAACATTGACAATATTACCTACTTGAAAAATTAGGGTTTTAGTCCTGTAAGAGAGCCTACAAAGAACTTTGAAAGGTATGACCTAAAGAGGTACATGTATGTATTCTAATGTTATGTATATCATGTGAATGAGATCTTGAAATATTCTATGATTGATATATAGGGTTTATTGATCATATGTGAAATTTGGCATGTTCATTAACTTGACATACAAGAGAACATTTGGCATATTTATAAACAACATTATGGAAAATTTTGCATATCAAGAACACAAAACTGACTTATTTATCTAATAAAATCAATGCACACAACTACCTCATACATACCTCATCATGTCTCCCATATTTTAAATCATGTCATGCCAATATGTCAATATGAACATTCATGTCAATATGTCATACATACCTCATCATGCTAGGTCCCACCTATTATCATACAACCAAGGCCTCTAGATCATATCTTATAATGATGGTCTCCATTAGTCTCTCGTGCTCTGTATTCGGTAAGAAGTAGCGTACCTTCGATGAATTTTGGCTAGGCATTGTTCACACCTGGAGGTTTGTACCAATGATTAAGTTGATAAAGTGATACACACTTGCACCTGGTTTGTAATCCATGTAAACATATCCACCCTTCTTTCTTGCATTGGTGTCATGTGTAAGGTATTCACCTTTAAAAACCATAGACCCGATTGGGAATTGGTTATTTTCATCATCAGTCATGGACATAATGAGTGTTTGTTTTCCCTCTATACAACGCGCCAACTAGTAATCACCACTCCATTCACTATCTTTTGAGGAAACCATTGCATATGTGTGTCCTGCATAATATGATTGTAGGTATATGATCAAATATTTTTCATGTGATACAAGGCCATCAATGTGAGTTTCAAGAATACGTAAATAAACAAAAAAATGTTAAGGAAATGCATCATACCAAGTTGTACAAGGTCTAAGACATGATCAAAATCTATAGAAATAGATGATTGGTCTTCTTCCAAAGGAGTTAACTCAACAATTGCATGATGATCAAGTGGAATTGATATGCGATGCCATCCATCAACCCAATCCAATGATTCACACCCATCCCAGTCACTATCACAACAAGGCATGCAAAAACAATCCAGTTTTCAGGTCTAAATTTCAAATACTGGGTTATCAGAGCTTCGAACCAAATGAAAGCCATGAGTCCCAAGAATAGTCTTGCATTCCCATGCATGTGAACAATCTATGTATACCACCTCCCAAAAAAATCTCTCCACATGTCTCTTTCTTGTGGATTCTACTCGCATAGCTGATTCCTCTCCCATTACTGATGTGCACCACCTGACTATAGATTGAGCATTTCGAATAGAAGATACTGTAGATAATTTCAATTCCTCTCTTCGTAGGGATGTTTTGACACATGCTCCGCCTCCATCATGCTCTCCTTTACCATGCACAGTCTCAAAATAGTTCCACATATGTGGAACTTTGTAGTTTTTATGCAATGAACACAACCATTGAAATATGCATGCATTTTTAACTAACCAGCACATCCATCAGACCAAATCCAGTGTGGATCCATCAGTATGTTCCTTCCCTTCAAATTATCATAGAAAATGATGAAGCAACGACGTACATAGTGGAATTCATAGCACCTATCATCACTTATGTAGAAGTGATATTCCTTTAGAATTTCTCTTTTCTCTTCATTGCTTTTTGGGCCATACCTATATGTGATATGCACCATCAAGGAAACCTGCTCAGAGTGATAATATTGGCTTTGGATCTCATTTTGAGGTTGCAGAGTGTAGTTCTCAGAAAAATCAACAAATGAAAGTATAGTATCACAGGAAAATGTATCTCTGCATATTCTAAACTTTTCATCCTGCCATCGTGCCAAGTGGACATGCTGAACATATTGATGTGTCTTTTCAATAAATTCCTTGACGAAGTCACTAACTTATACCTGTTGACACAAAACGATCTCAATATCAATCTTTTTGTAAGAAAGGAATGAAATGTAACTGTTCAAACATAAATTTATAGATAAATGCATGTACCTGAGATGTCACCAATTGTATTTTTTTGCTTTCTTTCTATGGGACTATTTCATACCCGATATATTTGAAACTTTTCATGTCTATAACCATATTCCAAAATTCATTGTCTCCACTCTCGTGCATACATTGGCTCAATAATTCCATTCTAGCACAGTTGGAGCAAGTTCCATCCAAACAAGATTTTGCATATTATGTTTCCCCTCATCCCTGTTGCACATGATACTATGAATGAAATCTCTTGATGAAGTTGGTGTTATTGTCAAGGATAAATCATGAACATGGTTAGTATGCAACACATGACAAATGTACAAAAATGTTTCATAGTAATATTCATATTCTACATGATATCTACAACAACAAGTGTTACGAAGATTATTTATTCTAACATACCAGGGCTTACATTTCTCAAAAGATCTTTGCCCCAAATTCAATTGTCTATGTTCATTCCTAAATTTATCGTATAGTTATGTCTGTGTTATATCAAGAAGATGCTTAATATGTGGTTCACCGTCATTTGAACCCATTCTCAGTTTTAGTACATCCTTCCGGTTTGAAGAAGGCCTTGTGTGATCATGCCAAAAAATCTGTACTAGTCCCTTTACTGCATCAACTAGTTTCATGCCACTACGTGGAAATCGACCAATAAAGGCCCAAAAATCTGTCTGAGCGGTTGTGTCAAGATGTTTTCTTCTAATAGAATAACTACGAAGGATTTTTACATTCAAATTAAATAGTTTAGATGTAGGCTTGAGAAAACGAAGGACCCTAATGATCTTATTTACAATTGCTTGTGACAACACACAACCGGCCGCATTGCAGTCCTTTGAACGTGTGTTCTTACCAATTTTACCAAAGGCATCTACTAAGCTTTTAACTATATGATAACTTGGTCCATAAGTATTTATAATATTTATCCCTAACGATTTCCTAACAATATTCATGCCCCTATATTTTAACAATGATAAAAATAATCTACATTTATCTCCATCACATTTAGAAACAAAATATTTATTTAGTATCTGTTGAGTTTGATAAGCAATACTACGTTTAGATAGCGTACCTTCAATGGAATTGAGGATTCCTTCATCAACTTGTATACGCTTTGGAGTTCTTCGACGTGTGCTTCCTAATGGAGGTAAGGGGGTTAGAATTCTATCATCTGATGCATCTACAATACGCTCTAGTGTTTTAGTAACAACTTGTTTTCCTTCATTCTCTTCCTGGTATTTGGATGGTGGAAGTCCAACATCCTCATCGATGGTCCGGATAATATTTTCTTCTTCAATAGTAGGCTCCATGTCCAACGCCTCTTCATGAGCTTCATCTTGAGATGGTAACTTATCACTTTCACTTGTAGTGGGATTTGAAACATCCCCTAATGATCACTTACATTTTGCTTCTTGAATACTTCCATGGTGTGCTTGTTCAACAACTATTGTGGAAATTGAAGGTCCCTCTAGTGAATGCTTCCTTTTTTCTTGTGCTGGATTAATACAATGAACCGTGGTATCCTCTATAATTGGATTTGGATTAGTTTCCAAAGAAAGCCTCTGATTCATCATGTCTATTGTTTTCTTTTCTTTCTCATCTTCAATGGCTTCTTGAGGTCTCTTCTTCCTTGCTGATTTTCTTCCTCGGTTACATAGATTCCCTATCACCACAATGATCAATTCAATACAGTTTGTTTTTGCTGCTCAATTACAAGATTTCAAACCTTT
>LPNX010080734.1:80800-185800 GCA_001517045.1 Pseudotsuga menziesii
TCAAATCATCACCCACTTCCTCCCCTCCACCTTATCCCCCTTTCTCCACTCAAATTTACAACACCCCCTTAGGACCTTAACCATTCCCAACCCCCTCTCAACTATTAACCATCCCCACTTGAACTTCCAACATCTTCCTCATCCTTTGACCCTTCCCCACCCCCTCTAAACTATTACCCATACATTTGATATATTACATATAGTGCTAGATTTTTAGCTCTACAACACACATTTGCATCTTATAGTTACATAACATGCTCGCCTTTTATAGTTATATAACATGCATGCATTTTATAGTTATAACACAGTCACATTTTGTAGTTATATAACGCCAACATTTATAGATTCTAAAAGGCGAGAAATGTATTATTTGAATTTAAACATGCCAATTCACTTGCTTGCATGTCACCAATAGTCCTATGCGTATGGTTTGGAATTTGCTTTGGTAATACCAAACCTTTGCTATGGTACATGACAAACCATAGCTAATTGGGCATTTCCCTCATTTTCTGAAGAAGTCGTTGTTCACACACTCGTTACAATATGCTACACACAGTCATTTTTGATGAAATCTTAAACATAAATAGATTTTTTTCTACATATTCTAAATATGTAATTTTTATTAAAAAAATATTATATTTTCCTATTTGTTTTCAATTTCTATTGTGTCCTAACTCCTTAACTCAAAATACATGTCGTTAGTGTTATTCCCATAACTTTTTCAATTCGTAATCGTTTTAAAAAAATTATATGGTGCACTAGAAGAAACTGACCTCTACATTCTATAAAAAACCCATTTCATGATTATTACATTAAGACCTTCAAAGGCTGCACCCAAAAAAGACGTACTATTTTTGAGGAATGATCACTTAGATAATTATAAAAAAATTAAAAAATACTAATTTTATTTTCGAAAAATAACACTGGACTAGTTTTATATGTTCTCTACATACCTGAAAAGTTTTGTATCATGAAAGCATCATTTAGGACCTCAAAGGGTGCACCCACAAAAACATATACCTTATCATTTCCCTAAAAAAAAGCGACTGTTAGAAAAAATGAAATTTGACATAGTTATAATAATTTCCAATACATAAACCTTATATATTTGGAAACATGATTTAATTTCTTACATTTAATATTTTTTACTCAAAACAATATATTTGTGTAAGGATTTTTTAAAAAACAATTAAGTTGAGGGATTGCTGATTTTTTAGTTTTCTATTGTATCTAATGTGCCAAACGTGACCCTCATTAGCTTGCACTGTCCCGGATATAAAAATGGCTTTCTAGTAAAAATAAGGAATATATTGTAAAAATATGTGTTTTTAAATTGGAAATATGTATTGGAGGGGGGCTCAAAAATGTTATTTTGTAAGTAATTATCAATATGTAGTGAAATTAAGGGTATTTTTTAATATCCCATGAATAGAGGTGCTATGAAATGGTTTCACTAAGTGAATACCTCATGGATCTAACAAAATCCCTTGAAGTGAGGATGATTTGGTCCATAAATAGAGGTAGTTAGTTCTAACAGTTTCCACTAAATCCACAATGTCCCATAGATTAGTCAGATGTTGTAGTTGAGCTGACTATGGATTCGTTGACTATTTAATCAATCGATCAGTCAACCACTTAAATGAGTCTTTAGTCGACTTCTTTTCTAATCGAATATTTTATTTTGACTAATTTTCTCTACAAAATCCATAGGTGTGATGAACTTGCATAACGTTTGGTTCTAACAAATCCAAGATGGTTCCATCAATTCATGACCCAAATGAGAAAGATGTTCAATACTTATGAATTGGGGAGGAGATTCTAGTTTTCCATAAGACTACCCTTGAGTTAGAACCTTATGCTTTTGAGGTAATCCCTCAACCACTTTACGATTATTACTATAATGATTTTATTTGCAATGTTTTTTGGACTAATGGGGAGTCTGAGGTCATAGATGTCCCTAATGTGATGGGCATATCATTCTTGAATTTAATACCTTGTGTCAAGTTAACTTGCAACCTATCTACAATAAGTAACTCGAGTCTATCTCAGAGTAGCATGTTGATGAGGAAATCAATAACTAAGAAAGAATCCATGCGACTTTGATCACGGTTAGTTATGGAGAACGTATTAATCATCCAATCCTTAATGAACCAATGATAAGTAATAAGTGGGATAGGAAGATTCCTATGATGATTTTTGAATATTTCAATTTGGAAACATTGGATAAAATCTTTTTTATGTCTTTATTGGCACTAATATCTTGATATTGCATCGTTGTCTTCCCTTTTAAATTAGGTCTAACATTCATTTTTGGTGATTCACAAAGATTATCTTAACCTTTGATGCTCAATGCAAAATCTATGAGGTTCATCGTGATTTGAACCATAAATGTCATAACATGACGAATGCATTCATATACCATAAATGGCTACCCCCGTAATTAGTGTTTTTTCCTCGTAGTGGTAGGAATTTAGGATGGCATTGTTTAGTCTTATGATTCAATTTCTTTAGGGATAAACAAATTAATCAATGAAATCATTATGTATCAATTGTTGTGACGAATTGATACTAAGGTATAATGGTTAGTGTCTTTGTGTAAATTAGAATTGTGTGATTCATGTTTGAGGATCTAATATCAACAATGGATATAGTTCCAATATTGTGACTAGGGAGGACACACTGGTAATGCATAGACTGTCCTGGATGAGTCAGGAAAATTCGGAAGTTGATGTCGATTTGGTATTCATATTATGTTTGAAATATTGTTTATAACATTTGATGCACATAAGGTATGATGCGCATGGACACTGGATGAATAGAGAACCTTCGACTGTTAATGTCAATTTGATGTTCATATTATGTTTGAAATCTTGTTTATGATATTTGATGCACATAAGATATGATGTGTGCATGGAATCTTGATGAGTCAAGAACCTTCAACAGTTAATGCCAATTTGATGTTCATATTATGTTTAAAATATTGTTTATAATATTTGATGCACATGATGTTTTATGTGCAAATGATGGGATTGTGATTGCCAATTTACCATAGCAGGTGACGGGGCTGAAAAATTATACTTTTAAGTCTAGAAACTGGACAACATAGAGTGAGGGAAACTCTAACTCATAATATGTGCCTGTCGTGATGGTAGGTCGCGAGTCAGTCAGTCACGAAGATCGTACTATGGGGCACACTCTAAGGATTTGGACTTATTCTTGAGGAACCACCTGTCCCGACACAAAGTATGTGAACTGAGGTAACATTGACTTAGTCATCATACCAACTCCATGCCTATGAGAATTATCGAAAGGGAATGCAAGAAGCATACCACCTTGATAATCCTGTTCGCAATGAAAATGCGATGGTAATCAACATCAATTTTGTATTGAGGGGATTAATAAAATGTTTAGAAAGAATTTAGTAAAATTCTAGTAAGTTAAATTAAATAATAATAATAATAATAATAATAAATAGATAAATAATAGTATTAAATAATAATAATAATAATAATAATAATAATAATAATAAATGTCCCGGATGCGGGTGATAGGCCACACAACACAGAGGATTGGATAGTCAGGGATGATGAGGCCATGGATGTGGACTTAAACGTGGCTCAGGATGGTGTGGACAGGGCTTGGGATGAGGTGGACAGGGATGCAACACAGGATGACATGAACTTGGATGCAGCTCAGGATGATGAGAATGAGGCCATGGTAGAAGATAGGGACACAAATGTGGATAGGGAAGTGGGCATGACTATGGCTCTGGATGGTGTGAACGGCCAGGCAGATGACAACTGGCAGCATGCAAATCGGCTCCCGCATCGACTCAAAACCTTTTCGGTCCATGACGAGAACAGATATTTCTAAGACGGCAACCGAAATCCGGCCACCTCTTTCGATGACGCTAGCACCAACAGAAATGCTGACAGTACCAGTCCCCTCAAAAATTAAGGCCGAGCAGGCTAGCTACAGAGTCATTAAGGCTCACATGGATGTTCTTCGAGCTGGGTGCAATATGGCTCCTCCCCTATTTCTTGCTCACCATTCCAATTTCTCTGCCAACCGCACTTAGAGCATTCCTCAGTTGTTCAAGCCTATTTCACCAAAACCTCCCCCGTGGGCATGTTTCAGTCATGTGCTCTCCCGTTGCAATCCCTTTCTACTTCGCTCCCCCATTTCCTGTTTCAGTCACACACTCTCTGCAAACCCCATGCCGCCAAGAGGAACAACACCTCTCAAAGGCGGGAGAAGACCCCCCAGAGGAGGAAGAGGTCGTGGTAGGGCTGGTAACCCTGAGGGTCCACCCTTTCACCCGAATGCCAACAATAGGGAATTCAAAGCAAAGATTCCAGCTGCGCTAAGATCCCTAGTCGAAGACTGGGAAGACGAACTCTCGGGCTCCACTACTATGGCCTCCCGTACCACCCTTCATAGGGAAAAATATTAGGTTTTAAAAAAAATTCTCACCAGACTCATTCTTTGTGATGTTAACAATATCCCCGACCCTGCTCATCCACCCCCTCCCCCTCCGCCTCTGTTCCCTTTGCCCCCTTCGCCACCTCTTGTTCCTCCTCTTCTCGTCACTCCACCCCCTCCACCACCCCCTGGTCAGAGCACCCTCACTGCTCCATAGCGGAAGTTTGTCAGGAAGAAAGGAAAAGCCACTAGGAAGATGTCACCACTGCTAGTCAACCAACCAGCACCAGACTCAAGCAACTCCATGAATAGCGACTCCTCAGGCGTCAACAAGAAACCGAAACAGGATCGGGAGAATGGCATGAAGCAGGTTTTCCAATGGGGCCATGACTACAGTTTCCCAATCACCAAGGTTCCATATGAGCCACTCTCATGCCAGGTGTTTCGTTCCTCCAAGTGTCTAGAATCCTAGGTTTTTATGTTTTTTCTGGTTTCCAGCACATGACACCTGTCTAGTCTTTGTTTGTCTGGTTTTCAACTACTCTATTCAGTATTTTTGGATTGTTTAAGATCTTTTTTCCCCTCTATGGGGAGGGTCATTTTTATACTCTTAGATCGCCTTTTTGGCTCTATTTTGTGTTCTTGCAACACTCAGACTTGTATCATTACCTGTATTTTATCTTTACTTAATAGATTAGACCTGAACTTGCAAAAAAAATAGTAATAATAAATAAATAAAATAAAATAAAACAAAATATATATAATTAAATGAAGGTAAATAAAGCTAAATTGAGAAAACAATTAAAAGCGTAAATTAAGGAACTTGAATTAAAGTAAAATCCTAACTAATTAAAAAAACCTATGATAACTAAAAAGTGGGTGGGTAAATAAAATCCTATGGTAACTAAAAAGTGGGTGGGTAAATAAAATTAATTCATTAATTAAGTAAGTAAACTAAAGAGTTAACTAAAAGTGGTGAATGGAATGCATGGGCATTAACGAAAAGGTTAATAAAATAAGAAAGAGAGCAAGAGCTCAAGGGATTTTTAGAACTGTCACAGTTTTGAGCACTTGGTGGTTGTGAGACCACTGTAGTTGAGGGTGTGGTTCAATATGATGTGAGAGAGGTTGGGAGCCTCCCAGCAGCATCCCAACATCGTACTTCCCTTTTTAGCCAAGCCTCAGCCCCGTCGATCTCGGGGGGTCTCGAGGGAAGTAGAGTACCCATAAAAGTATGGTATGGAGGAAATCGATAGATCCTACATGATTGGCAATACAATGACTATAGTGTATTTCAATGAAACCTTGGGCTTCGTCCTCAACTATCAACGACTAGTGATGAACATGTATTTAAGGTTATTGAAATTGTGATTATTACACATGAAAATGAAAATGGCTGAATATTAAAGGATGTAAATGGATTTGTTAAATTTGATAGTGTACATTAATATGTGACTGGCTTTGTATTGGATTTTAAGGATAAAAAATTTCTTAACTAGCTTTTTTTTCAAATCTAGATTTTATATGTATGCACATTAGTTTTTTTTGCCCAATCCCTTTGAGCGTCATTAGAAAGACATAGGTGCATGATAATTTTGATGAACATTTAAGATCTTGACTTGACGGTTCCAGTCTAACCTCCCAAAACTGTCCAAACCGACCATAACCAAAATGAGTGTATTAGATCCATGTTAAAGGAAGAATTGCAGGAATGAGGTGGTTTATGTATAGTAAAAGATGATAGATTCGTATTTAAAAGGACGTGATGTGTTGAAATATGTAGATGAATTTTGCATGTGGAGCTATTAAGTCCCTGGATTAAATCATGTTTGAATTTGATTTATTTTGATTACTGGTAAATAGCAGGATTGTTGTATGATCCAATACTTAGATTTGTCGAACTTATTGATGAAATATATTCTTACCCCTTTATTCCATCATTTTTATAATTCAAGACTATTTTTATATATTCTTATCATTTTTATAATTCAAGGCTTGAATGACCCCTAATTGGATTTTTGGGTAAATCGATGTGATCATCCCAAAATTGAACATGTGTGGTTTAGGAATTCCAACCTTTCATGAATACCTGTTATAAGGAGAACCCACCTTAGAATTACGGCTTTTAGGAACTATATTATGAGCTTTAGAGAATTAAATCGTTGATTTTACAAGCATTGTATCTACGTTTTTATGTCTATAAAGTTAATATTATAAATCATGCTTTCGCATTGATTCAATCTATGTTATTGGTTTATAGGTGATTAATTTTTTTTCTTTCTTGGTTTACTATTATATAAATCTTCATAAATTCAATGTGTATTATAAGTTTTATTTTTTTTCTCAAATCATAATAAATATAACTATAACGTATAATTTGTTTTACCATCATGGGTATGGGATAATGCACAATCATGACCTCCTTTAAAGACACTTTTGTTGCTACATAAATCTGGGAAAAAACATGGAACCTTTGATTTCGAGAGGTAATTATAGGTACTTGAATAACCAATTTTAAGACAATGTAAAAAGACAAAATATAGGAAATCAAATAATCTTTCAAAATATTTAAAATTTGTATTTTTAAATTATGGAGTAGTTTCTAAAGTCCAATGTTCTAAAAATGTTTTTTTTTTCATAACAATGTAACATATATTTCTGTCCACTGTTAAACTAAATGATAGTATTTTTTCATATAATTTTGTACATACCAATGTAACATATATTTTTGTCCATTGTTGAACTAAATGATAGTATTTTTTCATATAATTATGTACATACATAGAGGACATATTGTTCTAGTGCAACAATATTTTTCCAAAATTATTGATGACGTTTTCATTTTTTTTATGATTTATTGAAGTAAAATAACCATAAAAAAGGATGTGGTGTGGATGTGCAACACTTTAGGGGCATGACTAGTATGCAACACTTTATTGTCAAGGATAAATCCTGAACATGGTTAGTATGCAACACATGACAAATGTACAAAAATGTTTCATAGTAATATTCATATTCTACATGATATCTACAACAACAAGTGTTACGAAGATTATTTATTCTAACATACGAGGGATTACATTTCTCAAAAGAGCTTTGCCCCAAATTCAATTGTCTATGTTCATTCCTAAATTTCTCATATAGTTATGTCTGTGTTATATCAGGAAGATGCTTAATATGTGGTTCATGATCCTTTGAACCCATTCTCAATTTTAGTACATCCTTCCGGTTTGAAGAAGGCCTTGTGTGATCATGCCAAAAAATATGTACTAGTCCCTTTACTGCATCAACTAGTTTCATGTCACGATGTGGCAACCGACCATTAAAGGCCCACAAATCTATCTGAGTGGTTGTGTCAAGATGTTCTCTTCTAATAGAATAACTATGGAGGGTTTTTACATTTAAATTAACTAGTTTAGATGTAGGCTTGAGAAAACGAAGGACCCTAGTGATCTTATTTACAATTGCTTGTGACAACACACAACGAGCCGTATTGCAGTCCTTTGAACCTGTGTTCTTACCAATTTTACCAAAGGCATCTACTAAGCTTTTAACTATATGATAACTTGGTCCAAAAGCCTTTATAATATTTATCCCTAATGATTTCCTAACAATATTCATGCCCCTAGATTTTAACAATGATAAAAATAATCTACATTTATCTCCATCACATTTAGAAACAAAATATTTATTTAGTATCTGTTGAGTTTCATAAGCAATACTACATTTAGATAGCGTACCTTCAATGGAATTGAGGAGTCCTTCATAAACTTGTATACGCTTTGGAGTTCTTCGATGTGTGCTTTCTAATGGAGGTAAGGGGGTTAGAATTCTATCATATAGCGCATCAACAATACACTTTGGCGTTTCAGTAACAACTTGTTGTCCTTCATTCTCTTCCTGGTAGTTGGATGGTGGAAGTCCAACATCATCATCGATGGTCCAGATAATATTTTCTTCTTCAACAGTAGGCTCCATGTCAAACGCCTCTTCAACAATATGCTCCATGTCCAATGCCTCTTCATGAGCTTCATCTTGAGATGGTAACTTATCACTTTGACTTGATGTGGGATTTGAAACATCCCCTAATGATCACCTATGTTTTGCTTCTTGAATACTTCCATGGGGTGCTTGTTCAACTATTGTGGAAATTGAAGGTCCCTCTAGTGAATGCTTCCTTTTTTCTTGTGATGGATTAATAGGATGAACCGTGGTATCCTCTATAATTGGATTTGGATTAATTTCCAAAGAAAGCCTCTAATTCATCATGTCTATTATTTTCTTTTATTTCTCTTCTTCAATGTATTCTTGAGGTCTCTTCTTCCTTGCTGATTTTCTTCCTCGGTTACGTAGATTCCCCGTCACCACAATGATCAATTCAATATAGTTTGTTTTTGCTACTCAATTACAAGCTTTCAAACCTTTTACTTTCTTTATAACTATTGATCCTTCAAGGTGCTTCAATCTTCCTTCTCAATTTTTCATATTTCCCACAAAATACTGATGAATGAGAAAATTTACCTTTGGTTCTCTTGAATAATAAGCAAATGAAAGTTAAATCATAAATTGTTCCTCAAGATGATTGTCTTGTACAATGGTGTATATCCACCATCACCATGAAATGATATTGAATCTTGATATCTTATCATGTGTGCTCCTCAACCATGAAAGATGTACTCAATTCTACACCCGCATAACAAAAAGAATGATGGAGAATGTTGTTGAATTTTTAATGGTTATATCATATCTTAAAACATTTAGCATAATAACAGCATAACCATCAGCCAAAATATAATTGAAAGATAAAAAAGCACAACCATACAAAAAGAACACAAAGATTTATCCTCGGAAAAACCCAGCAAAAGATTCCTCAATATAGATGCCCAAAAAAGATAAAAGGTAAAACCAAAAGGCTGATCAAAGACTGATCCTCCTCCTTCTCCAGGTACTTCTCTCTCCTTCACTAATGCGCTACACAAGTGAGTGAGTGTGTTCTAAATGAGGAGAGCCACACCTCTATCTATATTCATCCGTTCACTTCAATAATTAAATCCGACATGTAGGCTCGATTTAATCATGTAGGCTTGAGTTACACGTGTAGGCTCGAGTTACACATGTAGGCTCAAGTAACCACACTGGGGTGCTAATGACCCACCTTTACAAATAGAGGGGACCACCTCATGACTCTTATTAGTTCTTCTTATTAGAAGCATCGGGGTACAAAGTAATACAAGTGGTTCTCCCGGTAGGATCATAGGGGATCACAAAAGATACATATAGAATATTCTTCAAAGTTACAATATTTCAACACTCCCCCTTAACGAGAAGGGTATTCTACAAAAACATCAACAACAAAAATAGTAGGAGAGAGAGAGAGAGGACATCATCAACATAATCAAGGTAACATAGCTATAAATCATTGGAAGCTTTTCAACATCATATAGTCTTCATCTTCAATATTCAATGACAACAACTCTTTGACCTTTCGATCAGCATCAACATCTTCAGCACTTTGACCTTTCTATCAGCAACAACATCTTCAACACTTTGACCTTTCGATCAGCAGCAACATCATCATCATCATACTCTGATCTTTCTATCAGAAACATCATCATCATCACATTCTGATATTTCAATTAGAAACATCATCATCAAAATATCATCATCATCACACTCTGATCTTTTGATCAGAAACATCATCATCAAAACATCATCATCATCAGCAACAACCAACATGATCCTTCCTTTTGGAATTACAGGATCATGGACAACACATCTATGGTACTCAGACGATCCTTCCTTTTGGAATTATGGGATCAAGTCTTTGCAGAGCTACCAACATCCTAGACGATCCTTCCTTTCAGAATTACGGGATCAAGTCCACTTACACCAACATTTAATACAATCCTTCCTTTCAGAATAACGGGATCAAGTCCTCTTACATCAACATTTAAGACGATCCTTCCTTTCAGAATTACGGGATCAAGACGATCCTTCCTTTCAGAATTACGGGATCAAGTCCTCTTACATCAACATTTAAGACGATCCTTCCTTTCAGAATTATGGGATCAAGACGATCCTTCCTTTTAGAATTATGGTATCAAGTCCCCTTACATCAACATTTAAGACGATCCTTCCTTTCGTAATTATGGGATCAAGTCCTCTTACATCAACATTTAAGACGATCCTTCCTTTCGGAATTATGGGATCAAGACGATCCTTCCTTTTGGAATTATGGGATCAAGTCCTCTTACATCAACATTTAAGATGATCCTTCCTTTTGGAATTACGGGATCAAGTCTGAGGATGATTAATCCTACCATGTTCTCAAGTACCGAAGTCACCGGATATGTTATGAATTGAGGTTCAAGGATGATACAATCCTTCTTCATTCTCGAGGACTGAGGTCCCCGGATCACTTTAGGGCAAGTGCCTAGGGATGATACAATCCCACTGCAACATCACTACTCCCCCTTTCGGGGAAGGTCTTTCCGAACCACACCAAGCTTGTCTCGAAAGTGTTTGAACTTTCCTCGGGATAGAGGCTTTGTCAACACATCAGCAACTTGTTCATCAGTACTCACATACTGGAGATTTATGGCTCCATATCTGATTTCTATGTGCTTTGATATGTCATGGAACACAGGGTTTTCTATCATCTTTATACAACTTTGGTTTTCACATAGAATCACGGTAGTGTCCAACTCTAGGTTGAATAAACCTGACATCAGCTTTCGAAGCCATATGGCTTCACAACTAGAAGAGCAAGCTACTATATATTCTGCTTCAGATGTGCTTAGAGAAACACTGGATTGCTTTCTGCTAAACCATGAAATCATAGAAGATCCCAGACTATAACATCCACCTAATGTGCTTTTTCTGTCTGAGATACTTCCAGCCCAATCTGCATCTGTATAACCATACAATCTATACTCATGGCTATTATCGTAGTATAGACCAAAGTCTATAGTCCCTTTCAAATATCTCACCACATGTTTTGCAGCTACCAAGTGACCCCGTCTAGGTTGAAATAGATATTGAATTAAGGTGTTCACATGAAAACAAATGTCTGGTCTGGTATTTGTTAAGTACATCAATGACCCAATGATCTGTCTATAATGAGTCACATCCACTAACTCTTGATGAGTCATCAGTTAACAACTTTAGGTTGGAATCCATGGGTGTGTCCAAGGCTTTGCATTCCAACATATTGAATCTTTTCAATATCTCTACTGCATACTTTCCTTGGTTGAGAAAGATTCCTTCTAAAATTTTCCATACTTCTAGACCTAGGAAATAATGCATTAACTCAAGGTATTTCATCTCAAATTCTTCTGCTAGTTTCTTCTTGCTTTTCATAATCTTTTTCTCATTCCTTGTCAAGAATAAGTCATCCACATATAGTAGTAGGATGGCAGGTTCATCTTCTACAACCTTGAGGTAAAGGTTAGGATCAGCTTTACTCTTGGTAAATCCCATGCTTGACATGAAACTATCTATCCTCTCATACCAAGCTCAAGGAGCTTGTTTAAGACCATACAAGGCCTTCTTCAACTTGCATACGTGAGTATGTCTATCTTCAACTTCAAATCCTTGTGGTTGTTCTATGTATACTTCTTCTTCGATCACACCATTCAGAAAAACTCTTTTCACATCCATCTGGTGTAAGTCCCACTTCATCATGGATGCAAGTGCCATGATAGCTCTAATCAAAGTATACCGTGCTACTAGAGTAAGTGTTTCTTCAGAATTAATTCCCTCTTTCTTATAGAAACCTCTAGCCACAAGTCTTTCCTCACTTCTATCAGCAACATATTTTATCTTGCAAATCCATTTGGAAGATACCACATTCTTTCTTTCTAGTTTGAGTACTATATCCCAAACATCATTCTAGTATTCTTTCATCATAACATCTTCCATGAGTTCGTCTTGTCAGGTCATCAACATATCTTAGTCTTCTGCATTCAACCTTGAAGGTTGGAACCCACTTTACTCTTGGTAAAGTCTCGATCCATTAGGAATTTTTCCATCATGTCGTACCATGTCAAACTCAGATATCTTCTATAGTCACTCCCCCTGAAGTGGAGTATCATCCTCCCTCTTCATTCTGTACAGGTGGTTCTATGCTTGATATATACTTCTAGTAGGTTTGGTCAATAGAGTATGTCATGTCATAGTCTATTATTTCTGAGGCAAATCATGAACCTTGCTTTGTACACTTGTTCTTGTAGATCCATATAGAAGATACTACCTACTTCCCTTTATGTCTTGAAACCATATCGTATACATCATTCCACATGATCAACTGTTACTCTTTGATCATAGCTTCTTTCATAGCTGGAAAGGTTAGCATCAATGATGTCACCTAACTATGTTACACAACTAGAGTGTGTCCGGGGCCTCTTAATTTGGTTTGGAAGTATCGCCATTCTTTTCTTCATATTGAGTTATATCTCATACCCATGGTGGTATTCATCCCTCGAGGTGGATCTACTGCTCTCTGAAGCTCTTTCTTTCGTCATGGTCTCTGACCCTGGGAGCTTCAGATTCATGTTTATTGGAGTGAATCTTGAATTGTCATCACTTGTTCTTCAGAAAAAGTCTCATCCTTCTTTTCTTGTAGGAAATTGTACAGGACCTTTCCTATAATTCAAATGCACCAGTAGCATGGTTAGAACTATTTCATATATGCATAACGACAAATTCTTATGCATCATGCAACTGTTTAGCCAATACAACATTCATCCATATCTCACGGAAACTTTCTAGATGCCTTCCATCTATACCATGACATCACTGAGATTGTGTGCTAATCCAATATGTCAGCAAAGAGGTTTCATTCTAGATAAGTAGCAATGGAGAGTTGTATAGTACCATGAGCTACTTACCCATCACATGCATATTAGTAGTATACTGTCATTAATACAAACAATCTATCATGCATAACACATCAACTGAATATAATCAAATGCATAACAAAACAATATCATGAAATGACAATTGAATACTTATCTTTTATTTGTTTCGTGGGTAGACTCATTCTTGATCCTTCTGCTTCATCATCTTCTTCATTCATGAAATCATCATTTCTTATCCAAATGATAAGATGGATAAGAGGTTCTTCAAGAATTGAGTTCTTCATATTCCTCATCGTTTGAGGGATCTTCTTGATCTTCAATTGCTCCCATCTTCTTCTTCTCTTCTTATGAGTCGAGCTTCTTCTTCTTCAAACAGCTTCGTCAAGGAATCAAACATCTCTTTCAGTGTCTTTAGGGAAGACACTTGTGGTACAAGTTGATCTGTGACTGAATCAACAATGATCTTCTTAGCCTTGACCAAGTTCTTCTGGTGTAAGGCTTAGAGCCTCATCTTCCTCTGGAACTAGAACCACTCTACTCATGTAGGTGTCCAATTAATTTTCTTCAGAGAGATCAAATACTTCCATGATTGGAATTTTTCAACTTCAACAAGCTTATTATCAAGCTGATGATAACCTCAAATGGAAATAGCAAAAGATTAGATCTTACCGATTTGAGGTGTCCATCCTCGTTCAGGAGCTGGCTGATCTAGGGTTTGTCAGATAAAACCTAATTTTCAAAACTTGGAATCTTTTAGATCTTATTGGATAGAATGATAGATATTTTCAATTTGAGCTGTCCAATGTACTCCTTTTCTGAAAACAGTGGAGGGAAGCTCTCAGAACAGGAAGCCCTAGTTTTCCAATTTCTCCTGTAGAAATTCCTGATACAGTTTCTACGCTATCTCTGAAATTACTGCTCCTCTGTTTATGAAACTTCGTACTGAGGTAGCCTCGCATGTCCCTGTTCCAACACCATAAGTTTCATCAGAATTGGTTTTACCAATTGGGACTTATGATCATTTTCCCAAGGTGACCTGTTATAGGACTGTTCAGAACAATGAAGTTGTATGGACTTCCATGTGTCACTATTTCATATTCTGGGTCTGAAACTTGAACCACGGAAATTAAATTCCGTGCCCTTTCTGGAACATCTTCAGAAATTGCATTTGGACCTTTGTAGCCCAAGATATAGAAATTCTCCCTAGGTGTCCTATGTAGGGATGAATCCTAGAAGAGGCTGGAACCCTAACTTGCAAGGATCATATCTCCCAGAATATAGCGAATCGGAGGTTGAATGTTGGATACATGTGTACATTCGAATTTTATTTTCAACCTATGCAATTTTCAGCACTTGATCCTTCTCCAATCCCAAGATATAGCGAATGTACCAAAACTTATCAGTTTTACTATTTAGGGTTTTTCCAGCTTAGGGTCAAACTAGGGTTTGACTTTCCTGGAGTTTCACCCAACCAAAAATCTTGAACAAGGTCTCTAAACTTCGATTTTGATGAGGAGAGAAATCATATGCCGGACTCACTAAAAAATTCCTCTTCTGTAGAAAGCACTAATTTCCCACATCGAAAACTGAAAATGCTCAGAATCAAATTCTGCTTCGACAGAAAGATGTGCCCTTCAATGGAGAGTCAGCCTAGCCTTCTTTTGCTGATCGATTATGGAGAGAGACCCAAAAAGTAAGAATCCCTAGCTTCTATAGCTGCACAATGTCTTCTGTCAGGGTGTCTCTGATTCCATATTGAATTTTTAATGGTTATATCATATCTTAAAACATTTAGCATCATAACAGCATAACCATAAGCCAAAAGATCACTGAAAGATAGGCAAGCACAACCATACAAAAAGAACACAAATTTTTCTTCATGGGAAAACCCTAAAGGGAAAAACCCAACAAAATCTTCCTCAATATAGATGCCCCAAAAATCTAAAAGGTAGAACCAAAAGGTTGATCAAAGACTGATCCTCCTCCTTCTCCAGCTACTTCTCTCTCCTTCTCTAATGCGCTACACAAGTGAGTGTGTGTGTTCCAAATGAGGAGCGCCACACCTCTATTTATATTCATCCATTCACTTCAATAATTAAATCTGACATGTAGGCTCAAGTTAATCATGTAGGCTCAAGTTACACATGTAGGCTCGAGTTACACACGTAGGCTCAAGTAACCACACTAGGGTGCTAATGACCCATCTTTACAATTAGAGGGGACTACCTCATGACTCTTATTAGTTCTTCTGATTAGAAGCATCGGGGTACAAAGTAATACAAGTGGTTCGCCTGATAGGATTATTGGGGACCACAAAAGATACATATAGAATATTCTTCGAAGTTACAATATTTCAACATATGTATATTGTGAGTATTTCCACAAGCGGGCTCCTACTCTTAAAAAAAAACGCGTGATAATCGAACTTTCGTAAAGATAGAGTAAAGTTCCCCTCGAACAAAAACAATACACTGTTTTTATAGTCCTAAAATGCGCACACGTTATATATATTAAAACGCGTATGCAATTTGTAGAAGTAAAACGTGCACACGATAGTTTAAGCACAATTAATAGGTTAGGTGCACGGCTAAGGCAACAAATAAAATAATAAGAAAACAAATGTTTTCTATGGTTAGAAACAAAACAAATGTTTCTAGTGTTCCCTTCTTTTCATGCATATAGATGTTTTTCTCTATACCCCCAATAATCCCTGGATACCCCCTATCTCTTTCTAAATATACCTCCCTCATTCTCTCTACATCCCTGCCTATATGTTTCTTTCTCTCCCTTACTCCATCCCTCCCTCTCTCACCGTGATGATGATGAACATTATGATGGTGATGATGATGGTGATGATGATGATGAACATGATGAACATGATGATGATGATGAATACGATGATGATGATACTGATGGTGATGAAGACAATGATGGTGATGAAGATGATGATGATGAAGACGATTATGATGAACATGATGATGATGATGATAATGATGATAATGATGATGATGATGATGATGATGAGAACATGATGATGGTTGTGATGAAGAACATGATGATGGTGATGATGATGATGAAGATGATGATGATGATGATGACGATTATGATGATAATGATGATCATGATCATGATCATGATCATGATTATCATGATGATGATGATGATGATGATGAAGATGACGATGATGATGACGATGAACATGATGGTGACATCAATGATGATGATGATGATGATGATGATGATGATGACCATGATGATGAAGACGATGATGATGTTGATGATGATCATGATCATGATGATAATCATGGTGTTGAAGACGATGATGATGATGATGAACATGATGATGGTGATGATGACGAACATGATGATGGTGATGATGATGATGAAGACGATGATGATGATAATGATGATCATGATCATGATCACGATGATGATTATCATGATGGTGATGATGATGATGATGACGATGATGATGAAGATGACGATGATGATGATGACGTCGACGACGATGATGATGACCATGATGATGAAGATGATGATGATCTGTTCATGATGATGATGATCATGGTGATGAAGACGATGGTGATGAACATGATGATGATGATGATAATGATCATGATGATGATGATGACTATGATGATCATGATCATGATGATGAAGACAATGATGATAAACATGATGATGATGATGATGATGATAATGATGAACATGATGATGGCGATGATGATGAAGCTGCTGATGGTGATGATGATGATGAACATGATGAAGACGATGATGATGATAATGATGATGATGATGAAGATGACGATGATGATGATGAAGATGATGATGACATCAATGATGATGATGATGATGATGAAGACGATGATGATCTGTTGTTGTTGATGATGATGATGATTATGATGACCAGGATCCTGATGATGAAGACAATAATGATCAACATGATGATGATGAAGAAGATGAAGATGATTATGATGGTTATGATGATGTTGATGATGATCATGATGATCATGATGATCATGGTGATGAAGACGATGATGATAATGATGAACATGATGATGGTGATAATGATGAACATGATGATGATGATGAAGATGATGATGATGATAATGATGATCATGATCATGATCACAATGATGATTATCATGATGGTGATGATGATGATGGTGAAGATGATGATGATGATGACGACGATGATGATGATGATGAAGATGATGAAAACGTCGACGATGATGATGAGGATGACGATGATGACGATGATGAAGACAATGATGATCTGTTGATCATGATCATGATGATCATGATGATCATGGTGATGAAGAAGATGACGATGAACATCATGATGATGATGATAATGATCATGATGATGATAATGGTTATGATGATCATGATCATGAAGACAATGATGATCAACATGATGATGATGATGATGACGATGATGATGATGGTTATGATGGTTATGATGATGTTGATGATGATGTTGGTGATGATGAAGACGATGATGATGAACATGATGATGATAATGATGGACATGATGATGGTGATGATTATGAACATGATGATGGTGATGATGATGATAAACATGATGATGATAAACATGATGACGATGATGATGATAATGATAATGATGATGATGATGATGATTATCATGATGGTGATAATGATGATGATGATGATGATGATGACGACGACGATGATGATAAAGATGATGATGACATTGGCGATGATGATGATGATGATGATGATGATGACCATGATGATGAAGACGATGATGATCTGTTGATGAAGATGATCATGACCATGATGATGATGATGATCATGGTGATGAAGACGATGATGATGGAAATTTTGATGATGAGCATAATGATCATGATGATGATGATAATTATGATGATCATGATCATGATCATGAAGGTGATAATGATCAACATGATGATGATGAAGAACATGATGATGATTATGATGGTTATGATGATGTTGATGATGATGATGATGACTATGGTGATGAAGATGATTATGATGAACATGATAATGATGATGATGATGAAAATGATGATGGTGATGATGATGAACATGATGATGGTGATGATGATGATGAACATGATGATGATGATGATGACGACGATGATGATAATGATGATCATGATCATGATCACGATGATGATTATCATGATGGTGATGATGATGATGATGATGATGATGATGATGACGACGACAACGATGATGATGATGATGAAGATGATTATGATGTCGACGATGATGATGATGACCATGATGATGAATACGATGATGATCTGTTGATGATGATGATGATGACGATGATGATGGTGATGAAGACGACGATGATGATAATGATCATGATGATGATGATGATTATGATGATCATGATCAAGATGATGAAGGCGACGATGATGATCATGATTATGATGGTTATGATGATGATCATGATGGTTATGATGATTATGATTATGATGATTATGATGATTATCAAGATTATGATGATGATTATGATTATGATGATGATGACGAGGGTCATGATGATGATGATGATGATGAAGATGATGATGATGATGATGATGATGATGATGATGATGATGACGACGACGATGAACATGATGATGATGATGATGATGATGATGATGGTGATGGTGATGGTGATGGTGATGATGATGAACATGATGATGATGAAGACGACGATGATGATAGTGATGATGATGAAGATGATGATGATGATGATGATTATGATGGTTATGATGTTGATGGTGATGATTATGATGATTATGATGATATTTATGATGATTACGATGATGATGATGATGATGATTATTATTATTATGATGATGATTATGATTATGATGATTATGATGGTGATGATGATGATTATGATTATGATGATGATGATGAAGATGATGATGATGATGATGATAAGGGTCATGATGGTGAAGATGATGGTGGTGAAGACAATGATGATGAACATCATGATAATGATGATGATGATGATGATGATGACCATGATGATGATGATGATGATCAACATGATGATCATGATGATCATGATGATGATCATTATGATGATGATGACAATGATGAGGGTCATGATGGTGAAGACGATGATGATGAAGACGATGATGATGATAATGATGATGATGATGATGATGATGATCACGATCACGATGAACATGATGATGATGATGATCATGATCACGATTAACGTCATGATGATGAAGATGGTGATGATGAACATCGTGATAATGAGGATGATGATTATGTTCATGATGATGATGATCATGATGACGAAGACGATGGCGATCAACATCATGATGATGATGATGATGGTGATGATGATGATGGTAATGAAGATGATCAACATGATGAAGATGATGGTGATGATGATGATGATGATTATGATGACGATGAAGATGATGACGATGAAGATGATGATGATGAAGATGACAATAATGATGATGATGATGTCGACGACGATGATGATGAGGGTCATGATGATGATGATGATGATGATGAGGGTCATGATGACGATGATGATGATGATGATGAAGATGATGATGATGATGATAATGATGAACATCATGATGATGATAATGAAAAAGAAGAACATGATGATGATGAACATCATGATAATGATGATGGTGATGATGATGATTATGATGATGATGATGAGGGTCATGATGATGATGATGAATATCATGATGATGATGATGAATATCATGATAATGATGATGATGATGATGATGATGATGAACATCATGATGATGAAGATGATGATGATCAACATGATGATGATGAAGAAGAAGAAGAAGATGATGATGATTAACATGATGATGATGAAGATGAAGATAATGATTATCATGATTATGAAGACGATGATGATCAACATGATGATGATGACGAAGATGATGGTGATGATGGTGATGATGATGATGATGATGAGGGCCATGATGACGATGATGATCAACATGATGATGTCGATGATGATGATGGTGGTGGTGATGGTGATGATGGTGATGATGATGATGATGAACACCATGATGATGAAGACGACGATGATGAACATCATGATAATGAGGATGATGATGATGATGTTCATGATGATGATGATCATGATGATGACGATGATGACGATCAACATGATGATTATGATGATGATGATGATGATGAGGATGGTGATGAAGATGATCAACATGATGAAGATGACGGTGATGATGGTGAGACTTTCCATCTCTCTCTCTCTCTCTCTCTCTCTCTCTCTCTCTCTCTCTCTCTCTCTCTCTCTCTCTCTCCACATGTGTGAACCNTGTTCTTTCGTTACCCCTCACACACACACACCTTATAACGCTCCCTCAATATCTCTTTCATTCACTCTATATTCATCCCTCCCTCACCCCCCTCCTCCCTCTCTATCTTATTCTCTCTCACACTTTCTCCACGTCATTCTCTCTCTCTCTCTCTCTTCTTCTATGTTTTCAACGTATCCATTCTCCTCAACCCCCTACCTCATTATGACCCCTATTATATCCTTTATCACATCTCGTTCCCATCTCTTCAATTTCCCCCTCCATCACCTCTCTCCTCCAACACATACTATTCCTCATCTAATACTCCATTTCCACTTTTCCATTCACCAATCCTCTCTCTCATCAAAACATCACCCACTTCCTCCCCTCCACCTTATCCCCCTTTCGCCACTCAAATTTATAACATCCCCCTAGGACCTTGACAATTCCCAACCCCCTCTCAACTATTAATCATCCCCACTTGAAATTTCAACATCTTCCTCGGCCTTTGACCCTTCCCCACCCCCTATAAACTATTATCCATACATTTGATATATTACATATCGTGCTAGATTTTTAGCTCTACAACACACGTTCACGTCTTATAGTTACATAACGTGCTCGCGTTTTATAGTTATATAACGCGCATGCATTTTATAGTTATAATGCACTCGCATTTTGTAGTTATATAACGTGCATGTGTTTATAAATTCTACAAGGAGAGAAATTTAATTTGAAATTAAACATGCCAATTCACTTGCTCGCATGTCACCAATAGTCCTATGTGTATGATTTGGAATTTTCTTCGGTAATACCAAACCTATGATATGGTACATGATAAACCATAGCTAATTGGGCATTTCCCCCACTTTCTGAAGAAGTCGTTGTTTACACACGTGCTACAGTATCCTCACACAGTCAGTTTTTATGAAATATTAAACATAAATAGCATTTTTTCTGCAAATTCTAAATATGTAATTTTTATAAAAAAAATATTATATTTTCCTATTTGTTTTCATTTTCTATTGTGTCCTAAATCCTTAACTCAAAATACATGTCATTAGTGTTATTCCCCTAGATTTTTCAATTCATAATCATTTAAAAAAAAAATTATATGGTGCACTAGAAGAAACTGACCTCTACATTTTATAAAGAACTCATTTCATGATTGTTTCATGAAGACCTTCAAAGGATGCACCCACAAAAGACGTACCATTTTCGAGGAATGATCACTTAGATAATTATTAAAAAAAAATTAAAATTACTAATTTTATTTTCGAAAAATAGCACTGCACTAGTGTTATATGTTCTCTACATGCCTGCAAAGTTTTGTATCCCGAAAGCATCATTTAGGACCTCAAAGGGTGCACCCACAAAAACATATACCTTATCATTTACCTAAAAAAAGTGACTGTTAGAAAAAATGAAATTTGACATAGTTATAATAATTTTCAATATATAAACCTTATATATTTGGAAACGTGATTTAATTTCTTACATTTAATCTTTTTTACTCAAAGCAAGATATTTTGTGGAAGTATCTCAAAAAAAACAATTAAGTTGAGGGATTGCTGATTTTTTATTTTTATATTGCACTCTAATGTGCCAAAAGTCACCCTCATTAGCTTGCACTGTCCTGGGTATAAAAATGGCTTTCTAGTAAAAATAAGGAAATTATTGTAAAAATATGTGTTTTTAAATTGAGAATATGTATTGGAGGGGGGCTTAAAAATGTTATTTTGTATGTAATTATCAATATGTAGTGAAATTATGGGTATTTTTTAATATCCCATGAACGGAGGTGCTATGAAATGGTTTCACTAAGTGAATACCTCGTGGATCTAACAAAATCCCTTGAAGTGAGGATGATCTGGTCCATAAATAGAGGTAGTTAGTTCTAACAGTTTCCGCAAAATCCACAATGTCCCAAAGATTAGTGAGATGTTGTAGTTGAGATGACTATGGATTCATTGACTATTTAATCGATTGATCAGTCAACCACTTAAATGGGTCTTTAGTCGACTGCTTTTCTAGTCGAATGTTGTATTTTGACTAATTTTCTCTACAAAATCCATAGGTGTGATGAACTTGCATAACATTTGGTTCTAACAAATCCAAGATGGTTCCATTAATTCATGACCCAAATGAGAAAGATGTTCAATACTTATGAATTGGTTGGCATAATGGGGAGTCTAAGGTCAAAGAAGTCCTTAATGTGAATGGGCATATCATTCTTGAATTTAATACCTTGTGTCAAGTTAACTTGCAACCTATCTACAATAAGTAACTCGAGTCTATCTCAGAGTAGTATGTTGATGAGGAAATCAATAACTAAGAAAGAATCCATGCAACTTTGATCATGATTAGTTATGGAGAAGGTATTAATCATCCAATCCTTAATGAACCAATGATGAGTAATAAGTGGGATAGGAAGATTCCTATGATGGTTTTTGAATATTTCAAATTGGAAACATTGGATAAAATATTTTTTATGTCTTTGTTGGCACTAATATCTTGATATTGCATCATTGTCTACCCTTTTAAATTAGGTCTAACACTCATTTTTGGTGATTCACAAAGATTATCTTAACCTTTGATGCTCAATGCAAAATATATGAGGTTCATCATGATTTGAACCACAAATGTCATAACATGACGAATGCATTCCTCTACCATAAATGCCCCCCTCGGTAATTAGTGTTTTTTCCTCGTAGTGGTAGGAATTTAGGATTGCATTGTTTAGTCTTATGATTCAATTTCTTTAGGGATAAACAAAATAATTAAAGAAATCATTATGTATAAATTGTTGCGACGACTTGATACTAAGGTATAATGGTTAGTGTCTTTGTGTAAACTAGAATTGTGTGATTCATGTATGAGGATCTAATATCAACAATGGATATAGTTCCAATATTGTGACCAAGGAGGACATGCTAGTAATGCGTAGATTGTCTTGGATGAGTCAGGAAAATTTGGAAGTTGATGTCGATTTGGTATTCATATTATGTTTGAAATCTTGTTTATAATATTTGATGCACATAAGGTATGATGTGCGTGGACACTTGATGAATAGAGAACCTTCGACACTTAATGTCAATTTGATGTTCATATTATTTTTGAAATCTTGTTTATGATATTTGATGCACATAAGATATGATGTGTGCATTGAATATTGATGAGTCGAGAACCTTCGACAGTTAATGTCAATTTGATGTTCATATTACGTTTGAAATAATTTTTATAATATTTGATGCACACGATGTTTTATGTGCAAATGATGGGATTGTGATTGCGAATTGACCATAGTAGGCAACGGGGCTGAAAAATTATACTTGTAAGTCTAGAAAATGGGCAACATAGAGTGAGGAAAACTCTAACTCATCATATGTGTGTGTTGTGAGTGTAGGTCGCGAGTCGGTCACTCACGAAGATCAGACTAAGGGGCACACTCTAAGGATTTGGACTTATTCCCTAGGAACCACCTATCCCTACACAAAGTACATGAACTGAGGTAACATTGACTTAGTCGTCATACCAACTCCACGCCTATGAGAATTATCGAAAGAGAATGCAAGCATACCACCTTCATAATCCCGGTCGCAATGAGAATGCGACGGTAATCAACATCAATTTTGAATTGAGGGGATTAATCAAATCTTTAGAAAGAATTTAGTAAAATTCTAGTAAGTTAAATTAAATAATAATAATAATAATAATATATAGATAAATAATAGTAATAAATAATAGTAATAAATAATAATAATAATAATAATAAATGTCCCAAATGTGGGTGATAGGACACACGAAACGGAGGATGGGATAGTTAGGGATGACGAGACCATGGATGTGGACTTGAACACGGCTCAAGATGGCATGGACGGGGCTCAGGATGAGGTGGACAGGGACACAACACAGGATGACACAGACTTGGACGCGGTTCAAGATGACAAGGATGAGGCCGTGGCAGAAGATAGGGACAAGAATGTGGATAGGGACATGGGCATTACTATTGCTCTTGATGGTGTGAACGACCAGGTAGAGGACGGTTGGAGGCATGCAAACCAGCTCCCTCATAGGCCTGACACCTTTCTAGTCCACGACAAGAATGGATATTTCTAAGCCGACAACAGGAATCCAACCACCTCCGTCGATGATGCCAGCACCAACAGAAATGCCAGTAGTACCAGTCCCCTCGGTAATTAAGGCTGAGCTGGCTGGGTACAAATTCATTAAGGCTCGCATGGATTTTTTTCGAGTTGGGTGCAATATGGCTCCTCCCCTGTTTCTTGCTCACCATTCCAATTTCTCCGCAAGCCGCACTTAGAGCATTCCCCAGTTGTTCAAGCCCGTTTCACCAAAACCTCCCCCATGGCCTGTTTCAGTCATGCACTCCCCCGTTGCAATCCTTGTATGCTCTACTCCCCCGTTGCATGTTTCAATCACACGCTCTCTAGAAGCCCCATCCCGCCGAAACAAATATCACCTCTCAGAGGTAGGAGAAGAACCCCCAGAGGAGGAAGAGGTCACGGTAGGGCTAGTAACCCTGAGGATCCACCCTTCCACCTGAATTCCAGCAATAGGGAATTCGAAGCAGGGATTCCAGCCACACTAATATTTCTAGTCAAAGACAGGGAAGATGAATTCACGAGCTCCACTATTGTAGCCTCCCGTACCACCCCTCACCGGGAAAATTACTGGGTTTCTAAAAAAATTCTCACCAGACTCATTCTTCGTGCCGTTAACGAAATTCCCAACACTGCTCAGCCACCCCCTCCGCCTCCGCCTCCATCCCCTCCGCCCACTCCGCCGCCTCTTAATCTTCCTCTTCTCCCCACTCCTTCCCCTCCACAACCCCCTCGTTAGAGCACCCTCACTGCTCCACAGTGGCAGTTTATAAGGAAGAAAGGAAAAGCCACCAGGAAGACGTCACCATTGCCTATCATGCAACTAGCACCGGACTCAAGCAACTCCACGAACAACGAATCCTCAGGTGTCAGCAAGAAACCAGAATAGGAGCAAGAGAATGGCATGAAGCAAGTTTTCCAATGGGGCCATGAATACAGCTGCCCAATAACTGAGGTTCCATATGAACCACTCTAACACTAGGTGTTTCGTTCCTCCAGGTGTCTAGAATCCTCGATTTTTATGTTTTTTCTTCTTTCCAGCACATGACACCTGTCTAGTCTTGTTTGTCTAGTTTTCAACTACTTTGTTCAGTATTTTTGGATTGTTTAAGATCTGTGTTCCCCTCTATGGGGAGGGTCATTTTTTATACTCTTATATCGCCTTTTTGGCTCAGTTTTGTGTTCTCGCAACACTCAGACTTGTATCATTACCTGTATTTTATCTTTACTTAATAGATTAGACCTGAACTTACAAAAAAATAAAATAATAAATGAATAAAATAAAATAAAACAAAATATATATAATGAAATGAAGGTAAATAAAGCTAAATTGAGAAAACAGTTAAACGAGTAAATTAAGGAACTTGAATTAAAGTAAAATCCTAACTAATAAAAAAACCAAAAAACCTATGATAACTAAAAAGTGGGTGGGTAAATAAAATCCTATGGTAACTAAAAAATGGGTAGGTAAATAAAATTAATTCATTAAATAAGTAAGTAAACTGAAGAGTTAACTAAAAGTGGTGCATGAAATGCATGGGCATTAACGAAAAGGTTAATAAAATAACTAGAAAGAGAGCAAGAGCTCAAGGGATTTTTAGAACTGTCATAGTTTTGAGCATTTGGTGGCTGTGAGACCACTGTAGTTGAGGGTGTGGTTCAATATGATGCGAGAGAGGTTGGGAGCCTCCCAACAGCATCCCAACATCGTACTTCCCTTTTTATCCAAGCCTTAGCCCCGTCAATCTTCGGGGGTCTCGAGGGAAGGAGAGTACCCGTGAGGGTATGATAGGGAGGAAATCGATGGATCCTACATGATTGGCAATACAGTGACTACAGTGTATTTCAACGAAACCTTGGGCTTCGTCCTCAACTATCAAGGACTAGTGATGATCCGGATTTATGCGTGAACGAAATGAAAAAACATATACAGAATCATAATAACGGACATTTTGCAAAGATAATAGAGATACAGTAAACACATATTCTATTAAATGGCGGAAATAGAACATACTGTAATACAATTGCTAGAATGGTGGTAGCTATCCCTAAGAAGAGATGTGGCTGCTACGCTCATTCGTGCCAAGATTAATACAAAATGAGGCCAAAGGGGCCTATTTATAATAAGAATGAGGTGAGAACCCCAAAACTCCCAAAATGTAACCCTAGAAGATGAACCGTCATAAAGTTTGCGGCCCCAAGGTGGTAAGTTGAACGGTCAACTTCCCGGAGTCATAAATTTTGCATACGATCTCCAATTTGGGTGTTCGATAACTTGTTGGAAAGGTCTGTCTAAGCTTTACAACTTTTGTTTTTCCAAATTCATGTCAATAGCAACCATTTGGCCCCGAATCTCCAAAAAACGTCGTTTAAGGCCTCAAAATAGCCCCGAAAGTTTAGGACTCGAAAAACTGCCAGAAAATAACTAGGAAACTACCACAATGGACAATTGTTTTGAGCTAGTGGAATAGGTGGGTGGCCACCGATCTCCATCTGGATCAATCCTCCCTCCTTAGGAAGCAATGGTCTCTATTGCGTCGAATCCCGTATCATATCTCGAACTGTGTGTTGAGTTGATCTCCTGGTGCGACATTTGTTGAAGTGAAGAGGCTGCTTTTCTTTAGCATCCCGAGAGGGCTGTAATTGTTGTTTGGATGATTTGTTTTTGGAGGAGCACCTTGAATGCGTGGGCTTGCATTGTAGAGGTACTCGGATAGATGAGGAAACAATGGCTTTGTCTTCTTCTTGTGTCTGATGAGCAGAGACACCTTGTGCAGAGGGTGTGGAGGTCTCTGTGATCTTATGTTCTCCTTCAGACACAATTGTGAAGAGGAATAATTTTCTTGTGTGGGAGCTTATCTTCCTACCCTGCGAGACTGTAGTAGGTGCAACTGTCTCTGGGATCCGGTAGAGTTGTCCTCCCAAAGTGACAATGAAACTAGGAGGTCGTGACTCATATACAGCATGACGCTTCCACATATATGGTTGTCCTAAAATAACATCACAGACTTCAAGTGGGGCCACATCACACAGTACCTCATCTTTGAAAGGCTTGATGCCATATGGTAGGAGGCATTGTTGAGTAATGCGGATACCTCGTCCTTGGCTTAGCCAACCGATTTTGTAAGGTTGAGGGTGTGGTGTTGTTGGAAGATCCAATCTCTTGACGAATTCTGCTGAGATCAGGTTCTTTTGGCTGCCGTTGTCAACAACAAAATGTAGAGGCATTCCCTTCACCCACATCTACGAGTGGAATATGTGCTCCTCTACCTCTGACTCTTCAAGATCCTCTAGTTGAATCTATGCGGTAGCAATAGTGGCAGTGGGGTCTGCATCAATGATCTCCCTCCCATTGTGTGCGGCTGTGGCATTGGGATCAGAATCAAAATCAGGATCTAATTCTGAAGATTTGATCTCAGCTACTAATGACTGCTTTGAGCGACATTCATCAGTGTTGTGCCAAGGGATTTTATGAAATTTGCACCACTTACCAGTGTCCTTCTTTGTCTTTCGATCTCCCTTCTTTGCTTGTGGCAGGGACTAGTTGTCGTTTTCTTTTGTTGTGTTCTACGGCCCAGGGTTTTCCTTGCCTTGCTTCTACGGTGGATTCGCAGGTCGAGAGTCTCTCTTGTTATTTTGTCGAAATTTCTCCTCAATTTTGATAGCATACCGATAGGCGGATCGAAGTGAAGAGATGTCGAGGAATTCCATCTCAGTTCGAATGTACCGATGTAGACCACCTGTGATATTTCAGGATTAGGTGCCGCTCGGAGTCTTTGATAGTCAGCTTTGTCCGTAGGGTATTAAATTTGTTGGTGTACTCTGACACCGTCTGGTCCCTTTCTTGACGCAGAATGGTCCATTTTGTGTACTGGTCATCATAGTTTCCCACAGGGTAATACTGTTCCTTGACGGCATCTATGAAAGAGGCCCAAGTGGGAATTGTTTCAAACATTCCAGACTCGTCTCATAGTTTTGCTCACAATAAGTACCCCACCAATTTTGGAAATGGGGGACTGCCTTAAGGAGCGCAAAGGTGATATTTTCTCTATCGAAAAAATTGTGGACAGAGAAATAACCTTCTAGAACATTCAACCAATTATCTAGGGCATCTGCATCAATATTACCTTCAAATAAAGGAATATCAAAGTTTAATTGTACCTTGAAGGGAGTTGCATCCCCGAACCGGCTGCTTGTTGAAGATGCACTTGCCGCGGCTGGCATTCGCTGAAGGATTTGGGCGAAACTATCCATCATCTCGTTCCTCTGTCAGTCGAGGGATTCCTCGAGCAACGACTTGATAGGATCTCCTGCTCCTTCATCTCTCTTTTCTTCCGTCATGGGAGGTCGTTTGAGACGGCGAGAATGATCGAGTGAAAATAGTTCAAGACCAAACTCTCTGTACTCGGACCTCGTCGGGGACATGCGCTGAGAAACAATCAAAGAGCAGATTGCTCTGATACCACTGATCTGGATTTATGCATGAACGAAATGAAAGAACATAAACAGAATCATAACAACAAACATTTTGCAAATATAACAGAGATACAGTAAACACATATTCTATTAAATGGCGAAAATAGAACAGACTGTAATACAATTGCTAGAATGGTGGTAGCTATCTCTGAGAAGAGATGTGCTTGCTACGCTCATCCGTGCCAAGCTTAATACAAAATGAGGCCAAAGGGGCCTATTTATAATAAGAATGAGGTGAGAACCCCAAAAGTCCCAAAACGTAACCCTAGAAGATGAACCGTCATAAAGTTTGCGGTCCCAAGGTCGTAAGTTGAATGGTCAACTTCCCGGGGTCATAACTTTTGCATAAGATCTCCGATTTGGGCATTCGATAACTCGTTGGAAAGGTCTGTCTAAGCTTTACAACTTTCGGTCAACCAAATGCATGCTGATGGAAACCATTTGGTCCCGAATATCCAAAAAACGTCGTTTAAGGCCTCGAAACGGCCCCGGAAGTTTAGGACTCGAAAAACTGCCGAAAAATAACTAGGAAACTACCACAATGGACAACTGTTTTGGGCCACTGGAATAGGTGGGTGGCCACCGATATCCATCTGGATTAATCCTCCCTCCTTAGGAAGCAATGGTCTCCATTGCGTCGAATCCCGTATCATATCTCGAACTGTGTGTTGAGTTGATCTCCTGGTGCGACATTTGTTGAAGTGAAGAGGCTGCTTTTCTTTAGCATCTCGAGAGGGTTGTAATTGTTGTCTGGATGATTTGTTTTTGGAGGAGCACCTTGAATGCATGGGCTTGCATTGTAGAGGTACTCAGATAGATGAGGAAACAATGGATCTGTCTTCTTCTTGTGTCTGATGAGCAGAGACACCTTGTGCAGAGGTTGTGGAGGTCTCTGTGATCTTATGTTCTCCTTCAGACGCAATTGTGAAGAGGAATAATTTTCTGGTGTGGGAGCTTATCTTCCTACCCAGCGAGACTGTAGTAGGTGCAACTGTCTCTGGGATCCAGTAGAGTTGTCCTCCCAAAGTGACAATGACACTGCGAGGCCGTGACTCATATACAGCATGACGCTTCCACATATATGATTGTCCTAAAAGAACATCACATACTTCAAGTGGGGCCACATCACACAATACCTCGTCTTTGAAAGTCTTGATGCCATATGGTAGGAGGCATTGTTGAGTAATGCGGATACCTCGTCCTTGGCTTACCCAACCGATTTTGTAAGGTTGCGGGTGTGGTGTTGTTGGAAGCTCCAATCTCTTGACGACTTCTGCTGAGATCAGGTTCTTTTGGCTGTCGTTGTCAACAACAAAATGTAGAGGCATTCCCTTCACCCACATCTTCGAGTGGAATAGGCGCTCCTCTACCTATGACTCTTCAGGATCCTCTAGTTGAATCTATGCGGTAGCAATAGTGGCAGTGGGGTATGCATCAAAGATCTGCCTCCCATTGTGTGCGGCTGTGGCATTGGGTTCAGAATCAGAATCAGGATCTGATTCTGAAGATTTGATCTGGGCCACTAATGACTGCTTTGAGAGACATTCACCAATGTTGTGCCAAGGGCTTTTATGAAATTCGCACCACTTACCAGTGTCCTTCTTTGTCTTTCAATCTCTCTTCTTTACTTGTGGCGGGGACTGGTTGTCGTTTTCTTTTGTTGTGTTCTGCGGCCCATGGTTTTCCTTGCCTTGATTCTGCAGTCGACTCGCAGGTCCAGAGTCTCGCTTGTTCTTTTGTCGAAATTTCTCCTCGATTTTGACAGCATACCGATAGGCGGATCCAAGTGAAGAGATGTCGAGGAAGTCCATCTCAGTTCGGATGTACCGATGTAGACCACTGCGATATTTCAGGATTAGGTTCCGCTCGGAGTCTTTGATACTCATCTTTTTCCGTAGGGTATTAATTTTTTTGGTGTACTCCGACACCGTCTGGTCCCTTTCTTGACGCAGAATGGTCCATTTTGTGTACTGGTCATCATAGTTTCCTACAGGGTAATACTGTTCCCTGACGGCATCTATGAAAGAGGCCTAAGTGGGAATTGTTTCAAACATTCCAGACTCATCTGATGAGTTTTACTCACAATAAGTACCCCACCAATTTTGGACATGGGGGACTGCCTTAAGGAGCGCAAATGTGATCTTTTCTCTGTCTAAAAAATTGTGGATAGAGAAATACCCTTCTAGAACATTCAACCAATTATCTAGGGCATCTGCATCAATATTTCCTTCAAATAAAGGAATATCAAAGTTGACTTGTACCTTGAAGGGAGTTGCATCCCCGAACCAACTGCTTGTTGAAGATGCACTTGTTGTGGCCGGCATTCGCTGAAGGATTTGAGCGAAACTATCCATCATCTCGTTCCTCTGTCGGTCGAGGGCTTCCTCGATCAGCGACTTGATAGGATCTCCTGCTCCGTCGTCTCTCTTTTCTTCCGCCATGGGAGGTCGTTTGGGATGGCGAGAATGATCGAGTGAAAATAGTTCAAGACCAAACTCTCTGTACTCGGACCTCATCGGGGACATGCGCTGAGAAACAATCAAAGAGCAGATTGCTCTGATACCACTGATCCGGATTTATGCGTGAACGAAATGAAAGAACATATACAGAATCATAACAACAGACATTTTGCAAAGATAACAGAGATACAGTAAACACATATTCTATTAAATGGCGGAAATAGAACAGACTGTAATACAATTGCTAGAATGGTGGTAGCTATCTCTGAGAAGAGATGTGGCTGCTACGCTCATTCGTGCCAAGCTTAATACAAAATGAGGCCAAAGGGGCCTATTTATAATAATAATGAGGTGAGAACCCCAAAAGTCCCAAAACGTAACCCTAGAAGATGAACCGTCATAAAGTTTGCGGCCCCAAGGTGGTAAGTTGAACGGTCAACTTCCCGGGGTCATAACTTTTGCATACGATCTCCGATTTGGGTGTTCGATAACTCGTTGGAAAGGTCTGTCTAAGATTTACAACTTTTGGTCAACCAAATGTGTTTGGATGGAAACCAGGCCCCAAATCTCCAAAAAACATCGTTTAAGGCCTCAAAACGGCCCTGAAAGTTTAGGACTCGAAAAACTGCCAAAAAATAACTAGGAAACTGCCACAATGGACAATTGTTTTGAGCCAGTGGAATAGGTGGGTGGCCACCGATCTCCATTTGGATCAATCCTCCCTCCTTAGGAAGCAATGGTATCCATTGCGTCGAATCCCGTATCATATCTCGAACTATGTGTTGAGTTGATCTCCTGGTGCAACATTTGTTGAAGTGAAGAGACTGCTTTTCTTTGGCATCCCGAGAGGGCTGTAATTGTTGTCTGGATGATTTGTTTTTGGAGAAGCACCTTGAATGCGTGGGCTTGCAGTGTAGAGGTACTCGGATAGATGAGGAAACAATGGATCTGTCTTCTTATTCTGTCTGATGAGCAGAGACACCCTGTGCAAAGGGTGTGGAGGTCTCTGTGATCTTATGTTCTCCTTCAGACACAATTGTGAAGAGGAATAATTTTCTGGTGTGGGAGCTTATCTTCCTACCCTGCGAAACTATAGTAGGTGCAACTTTCTCTAGGATCCGGTAGAGTTGTCCTCCCAAAGTGACAATGACACTGCGAGGCCATGAATCATATACAGCATGACGCTTCCACATATATGGTTGTCCTAAAACAACATCACAGACTTCAAGTGGGGCCACATCACACAGTACCTTGTCTTTGAAAAGCTTGATGCATATGGTAGGAGGCATTGTTGAGTAATGCGGATACCTCGTCCTTGGCTTAGCGAACTGATTTTTTAAGGTTGCGGGTGTGGTGTTGTTGGAAGCTCCAATCTCTTGATGACTTCTACGGAGATCAGGTTCTTTTGGCTACCGTTGTCAACAACAAAATGTAGAGGCATTCCCTTCACCCACATCTGTGAGTGGAATAGGCGCTCCTCTACCTCTAACTCTTCAGGATCCTCTAGTTGAATCTGTGCGGTAGCAATAGTGGCAGTGGGGTCTACATCAATGATCTTCCTCCCATTGTGTGCGACTGTGGCATTGGGTTCAGAATCAGAATCAGAATCTGATTCTTAAGATTTGATCTCGGCCACTAATTACTGCTTTGAGCGACATTCATCAGTGTTGTGCCAAGGGCTTTTATGAAATTCGCACCACTTACCAGTGTCCTTCTTTGTCTTTCAATCTCCCTTCTTTGCTTGTGGCAGGGACTGGTTGTCGTTTTCGTTTGTTGTATTCTGCGGCCCAGGGTTTTCCTTGCCTTGCTTCTGCGGTGGATTCGCAGGTCCAGAGTCTCGCTTGTTCTTTTGTCGAAATTTCTCCTCGATTTTGACAGCATACCGATAGGCGGATCCAAGTGAAGAGATGTCGAGGAAGTCCATCTCAATTCGGATGTACTGATATAGACCACTGCGATATTTCAGGATAAGGTGCCACTCGGAGTCTTTGATACTCAGCTTTGTCTGTAGGGTATTAAGTTTGTTGGTGTACTTCGACACCGTCTGGTCCCTTTCTTAACGCAGAATGGTCCATTTTGTGTACTGGTCATCATAGTTTCCCACAGGGTAATACTGTTCCCTGACGGCATCTATGAAAAAGGCCTAAGTGGGAATTGTTTCAAACATTCCAGACTCGTCTCATGACTTTTGCTCACAATAAGTACCCCACCAATTTTGGGCATGGGGGACTGCCTTAAGGAGCACAAAGGTGATATTTTCTCTATCGGAAAAATTGTGGACAGAGAAATACCCTTCTAGAACATTCAACCAATTATCTAGGGCATCTGCATCAATATTTCCTTCAAATAAAGGAATATCAAAGTTGACTTGTACCTTGAAGGGAGTTGCATCCCCGAATCGGCTGCTTGTTGAAGATGCACTTGCCGCGGCCGGCATTCGCTGAAGGATTTGGGCGAAACTATCCATCATCTCCTTCCTCTGTCGGTCGAGGGCTTCCTCGAGCAGCGAATTGATAGGATCTCCTGCTCCGTCGTCTCTCTTTTCTTCCGCCATAGGAGGTCGTTTGGGACGGCGAGAATGATCGAGTGAAAATAGTTCAAGACCAACCTCTCTGTACTTGGACCTTGTCGGGGACATGCACTGAGAAACAATCAAAGAGCAGATTTCTCTGATACCACTGATCCAGATTTATGCGTGAAAGAAATGAAATAACATATAGAGAATCATAATAACAGACATTTTGCAAAGATAACAGAGATACAAGAAACACATATTCTATTAAATGGCGGAAATAGAACAGACTGTAATACAATTGCTAGAATGGTGGTAGCTATCTCTGAGAAGAGATGTGGCTGCTACGCTCATTCATGCCAAGCTTAATACAAAATGAGGCCAAAAGGGCCTATTTATAATAAGAATGAGGTGAGAACCCCAAAAGTCCCAAAACGTAACCCTAGAATATGAACCGTCATAAAGTTTGCGGCCCCAAGGTGGTAAGTTGAACGGTCAACTTCCCGGGGTCATAACTTTTGCATACAATCTCTGATTTCGGCATTCGATAACTCGTTGGAAAGGCCTGTCTAAGATTTACAACTTTTGGTCAACCAAATGCATGCTGATGGCGACCATTTGGCCCCAAATCTCCAAAAAATGTCGTTTAAGGCCTCAAAATGGCCCCGAAAGTTTAGGACTCGAAAAACTGCCAAAAAATAACTAGGAAATTGCCACAATGGACAATTGTTTTGAGCCAGTGGAATAGGTGGGTGGCCACCGATATCCATCTGGATCAATCCTCCCTCCTTAGGAAGCAATGGTCTCCATTGCGTCGAATCCCGTATCATATCTCGAACTGTGTGTTGAGTTGATCTCCTGGTGCGACATTTGTTGAAGTGAAGAGGCTGCTTTTCTTTGGCATCCCGAGAGGGCTGTAATTGTTGTCTGGATGATTTGTTTTTGGAGGAGCACCTTGAATGCGTGGGCTTGCATTGTAGAGGTACTCAGATAGATGAGGAAACAATGGCTCTGTCTTCTTCTTGTGTCTGATGAGCAGAGACACCCTGTGCAGAGGGTGTGGAGGTCTCCGCGATCTTATGTTCTCCTTCAGACGCAATTGTGAAGAAGAATAATTTTCTGGTGTGGAAGCTTATCTTCCTACCCTGCGAGACTGTAGTAGGTGCAACTTTCTCTGGGATCCGGTAGAGTTGTCCTCCCAAAGTGACAATGACACTGCGAGGCCGTGACTCATATATAGCATGACGCTTCCACATATATGGTTGTCCTAAAAGAACATCACAGACTTCAAGTGGGGCCACATCACACAGTACCTCGTCTTTGAAAGGCTTGATGCCATATGGTAGGAGGCATTGTTGAGTAATGCGGATACCTCGTCCTTGGCTTAGCCAACCGATTTTGTAAGGTTGCGGGTGTGGTGTTGTTGGAAGCTCCAATATCTTGACGACTTCTGTTGAGATCAGGTTCTTTTGGCTGTCGTTGTCAACAACAAAATGTAGAGGCATTCCCTTCACCCACATCTGCGAGTGGAATAGGCGCTCCTCTACCTCTGACTCTTCAAGATCCTCTAGTTGAATATGTGCGGTAGCAATAGTGGCAGTGGGGTCTACATCAATGATCTGCCTCCCATTGTGTGCGGCTATGGCATTGGGTTCAGAATCAGAATCAGGATCTGATTCTTAAGATTTTATCTCGGCCACTAATGACTGCTTTGAGCGACATTCATCAGTGTTGTGCCAAGGGCTTTTATGAAATTTGCCCCACTTACCAGTGTGCTTCTTTGTCTCTCGATCTCCCTTCTTTGCTTATGGCGGGGACTGGTTGTTGTTTTCTTTTGTTGTGTTTTACGGCCCAGGGTTTTCCTTTCCTTGCTTCTGCGGTGGATTCGCAGGTCCAGAGTCTCGCTTGTTCTTTTGTCGAAATTTTTCCTCGATTTTGACAGCATACCGATAGGCGGATCCAAGTGAAGAGATGTCGAGGAAGTCCATCTCAGTTCAGATGTATTGATGTAGACCACTGCGATATTTCAAGATTAGGTGCCGCTCTGAGTCTTTGATACTCAGCTTTGTCCGTAGGGTATTAAATTTGTTGGTGTACTCCGACACCGTCTGGTCCCTTTATTGACGCAGAATGGTCCATTTTTTGTACTGGTCATCATAATTTCTCACAGGGTAATACTGTTCCCTGACGGCATCTATGAAAGAGGCCCAAGTGGAAATTGTTTCAAACATTCTAGACTCGTCTGATGATTTTTGCTCACAATAAGTACCCCACCAATTTTTGACATGGGGGACTGCCTTAAGGAGCGCAAAGGTGATCTTTTCTCTGTTGAAAAAATTGTGGACAGAGAAATACCCTTCTAGAACATTCAACCAATTATCTAGGGCATCTGCATCAATATTTACTTCAAATAAAGGAATATCAAAGTTGACTTGTACCTTGAAGGGAGTTGCATCCTCGAACCGACTGCTTATTAAAGATGCACTTGCCGCGGCCGGCATTCGCTGAAGGATTTAGGCGAAACTATCCATCATATCTTTCCTCTGTCGGTCGAGGGCTTCCTCGAGCAGCGACTTGATAGGATCTCCTGCTCCGTCGTCTCTCTTTTCTTCCGCCATGAAAGGTCGTTTGGGACAGCGAGAATGATCGAGTGAAAATAGTTCAAGACCAAACTCTCTGTACTCAGACCTCGTCGGGGACATGCGCTGAGAAACAATCAAAGAGCAGATTGCTCTGATACCATTGATCTGGATTTATGCGTGAACGAAATGAAAGAATGTATACATAATCATAATAACAGACATTTTGCAAAGATAACAGAGATACAGTAAACACATATTCTATTAAATGGCGGAAATAGAATAGACTGTAATACAATTGCTAGAATGGTGGTAGCTATCTCTGGGAAGAGATGTGGCTGCTACGCTCATTCGTGCCAAGCTTAATACAAAATGAGGCCAAAGGGGCCTATTTATAATAAGAATGATGTGAGAACCCCAAAATTCCCAAAACGTAACCCTAGAATATGAACCGTCATAAAGTTTGCGGCCCCAAGGTGGTAAGTTGAACGGTCAACTTCCCGAGGTCATAATTTTTACATACGATCTCCGATCTGGACGTTCGATAACTCGTTGGAAAGGTCTGTCTAAGCTTTACAACTTTTGGTTAGCCAAATGCATGCCGATGGAAACCATTTGGCCCCAAATTTCCAAAAAACGTCGTTTAAGGCCTCAAAACGGCCCCGAAAGTTTAGGACTCGAAAAAGTGCCGAAAAATAACTTTGAAACTGTCACAATGGACACTTGTTTTGAGCCAATGGAATAGGTGGGTGGCCACCAATCTCCATCTAGATCAAGTGATGAAAATGTATTTAAGGTTATTGAAATTGTGATTATTACACATGAAAATGAAAATGGTTGAATATTAAAGGATGTAAATGGATCTTTAAAATTTGATAGTGTACATTAATATGTGACTGGCTTTGTATTGGATTTTAAGGATAAAAAAATTCTTAACTTAGCTTTTTTTCAAATCTAGATTTCATATGTATCCACATTGGTTTTTTTTGCCCGATCTCTTTGAGCGTCATTAGAAAGATATAGGTGAATGATAATTTTGATGAACATTTAAGATCTTAACTTGACGGTTCCAGTCTAACCTCCCAAAACTGTCCAAACTGAACATAACCAAAATGAATGTATTAGATCCATGTTAAAGGAAGAATTGCAGGATTGAGGTGGTTTATGTATAGTAAAAGATGATAGATTCGGATTTAAAAGGACGAGATGTGTTGAAATATGTAGATGAATTTTGCATGTGGAGCTATTAAGTCCCTGGATTAAATCATGTTTGAATTTGATCTATATTGATTACTGGTAAACAGCAGGATTCTTGTCTAATCCAATCCTTAGATTTGTCGAGCTTATTGATGAAATATATTCTTATCCTTTTATTCCATCATTTTTATAATTCAAGACTACTTTTATATATTCTTATCATTTTTATAATTCAAGGCTTGAATGACACCTAATTGGATTTTTGGGTAAATCGATGTCATCATCCCAAAATTGAACGTGTGGTTTAGGAATTCCAACCTTTCATGAATACCGGTTATAAGGAGAACCCACCTTAGAATTACGGCTTTTAGGAACTATATTATGAGCTTTAGAGCATTAAATCGTTGATTTTACAAGCATTGTATCTACGTTGTTATTTCTATAAGGTTAATATTATAAATCATGCTTTCACATTGATTCAATCTATGGTATTGGTTATGTTATTGGTTTATAGGTGATTAAGTTTTTTTCTTTGTTGGTTTACTATTATATAAATCTTCATAAATTCAATGTGTATTATAAGTTTTACTTTTTTTCTCAAATCATAATAAATATAACTATAACTAGGATAATGCACAATTATGACCTCCTTTAAAGATACTTCAGTTGCTACATAATCTGGAAAAAAACATGGAACCTTTGATTTCTAGAGGCAATTATAGGTACTTGCATAACCAATTTTAAGACAATGTAAAAAGACAAAATATAGGAAATCAAATAATCTTTCAAAATATTTAAAATTTGTATTTTTAAATTATGGAGTAGTTTCTAAAATCCATTGTTCAAATATTAACTATTAGATACAACTATTAGTTAGAAAAATTTAAACTTCAACTTCAAGTATTGGATTATTAGATACAATTATTCAATTAATGCATATAACTATGAGCTTAACTCCATTGATGGTACAACTATTAGCTTAACTTCAAGTCCAATCATGATTTTTACTTAAACTTCAAATTCAACTTTGTAATTAAAACTCCAATCATGATGATGTACAACTATTGGATTATTAGATACAACTATTAGATTAACTCCAATGGTGATACAACTTTATCTTAACTTCAACTTCAATCACTACTTTAAGTTGAAGTGCAATCGCTCATATATTAACTTTTAAATTGACTATTACATACAACTATTAGCTTAACTTCAACTCTAATCATAGTTATATTAGATTAAAACTATTATAGATAACTATTAATAATTCAAATATATACCTATCTTTTTATTAAGAACATATTAATCTTATTAATATGGTTATTGCTACTTTAGTTGATATTACATTGAGTTTTATATATTTATACTTTTCATCATTAATATATATTAAATATTTTAATTAATATTACATTGAAATTTACTTTATTTATAAAGTCTATAACTTTTAAGTTCTAACCAATAAACTATTATATATATACATATATAATCTAAGCATTAAGTTTTTTTCTAATAATATACATTATTTTAATTTTATTACAATTTAATATATTAAACTCTAAATTATATTTATACTAATATGCCTAATTTGGATAATCACTCCTTGGAAAATCTAGAAAAGTTTAATTGATGGAAAAACAAGTTAGAAAACTTTAATTGATGAAAAATAGAAATTTTAATGATGTAACTTTTATTATTTTTAAGAGTGTTAAATAATTTATAATTAAAATCATTTTAATTAGGAAGAGGAAGCAAAGCTTTAATAGATTAAATTTATAATTAAAATAATTTTAATTTGGAAAAGTTCGAAAAGCTCGAATGGAATGACTTTTTTATTTTAGTAAAAGAGCTTTTCAGTTTTTTTTGCATAGGCTATTTTCTTTTTCATGCTAATTTTATCCAGGCAGCTTTTGCTTTTGTGTTTTAACAATTTATACAGCCAGCTTTAGATTTTGTCTTTTTACATTTTAGTATAAATATCTATGGATGCTACAAAGTTGTATATTCTTCCTAACCTGTTATTTATTGATTTTGTGAAAATCTCTTCGGCTTGTTATTTTTTTCTAAACAAAGAAAAATGGAAGCCCAATAGGGGGAGGTGGAGATGGACATTGAGTTGAAGGCTAATGAGATGGATTTGAAGGCTGATGCAAATGAATACAGTGATGCCATCTTGGAAGAGTTAGAAGACATAAAAAAAAAAGAATGAAGGAACTGGAAGAAGGGGCAGCTAATTTGTGAACAAATCTGCAGACCATCTCTGAAAAAAAAATCCAAGAGCCTGTTGCTTCGCTTGTTACAGTTGAGGCAATTAGCAAACAAGAAGTGGATTCACGTTCTTTGTTTGTAGGAAACATTGATTACTCATGCACCGCAGATGCACTCAAGCGCCATTTTCAATCATGTGGAACAACGAATCGAGTTACTATTTTGATAAACAAATTTGGTGAGCCAAAAATATATGGTTATGTCGAGTTTTCAGAGGGTGAGGCAGCTGCTGCTATTCACCCTCTCCTTATAATGGCTATGGGAACAACCGGAAGATCAGAGGAAGATTCAAACACTCCATGGGATATAGGGTGAATTATTGAAATCAATCGAAGTAATTTTGCCCGGATTTATTTTGTAAGTATTGTTGCTTGATATGTCTCAGTTTGCATCGCTGTTGGAGGTTATCTAACACTTTAAATTTCTATTCATCAATATTTTAAGCTCTTCCAATAAAAATATATTTTTGACATTTACAGTGTTAGATTGAAATATAAAATTTTGAATATTTTGGCTGCAATCTTGACTGTTATAACTAAACACATGCCAAATATTTATTTCCTGTTTCCAAACAAAATCAAGCTAAAGCTCGGTGTACGACGATATATAATATTTTTGAGAGTTGCTTAAAAAAAATTCCTAAACAAGACAACAAATAATGGAATCGCAGTCATGTAGAGTTTAGTGACATTAAAAAAATATCATAAAAATATTAAATGTACTACTAAATGAAAGCATTTCCCTCATCTTTTTTAATTTTATCAATGCTTTTACACTTTTATTTAATTTTAATAATGATTTTACACTTCCATTTATTCTACTTTATGTTTGATAAATCCATGTTGCTAGACTTATTATTGAATTTTTATTTTTATAATATAATTAAATATTTAAATGTTTAAGTTATATTATAACAATGTTAATATTTATACACTAAAATTTTATATTGTTAATCATATTATATATNTAAAAATAAGTTAAACTTAAATTCACAAATTTATGATAAAGTTCTAAATATTAAAAAATATATATTTTTATTTGAATATTATTAAAAATCTATATTTATATTTTGGCATAATTTCAAATATCAATAATCTATATTATATTTATATTTGAATATATCAAAATTTTATTGAAAATGTATAAATGAAATTAAAAAATGATATACATATATTTATAAGAATAAAAATTAAAATGGTATGAAAATTTAGAAAATATTTTAAATTTAATAAATATTTGCGTTACTAACTTTTTCAATCGGGCCAATTCATCTAATTTTGAGTTTATTTGAGTTATTATATTAAATCAAGGAAAGATTACATCTTCCATGAAAGCAAATCTTCTATAGATCCTTCATATGTTTGCTTTAGATTTACATCATAAGACCTACCTTCAGTTCTTGACTAAGTTGTCTTACAAAAACATACATTATACTGCTCCTACTAAACAAAAAGGTCTAAAACTGTCAAAATCTACTTATTACATTAGCTCCTTAAGGTCAAATTCACCTTCAAATATCATGACACGTTCCATAAATGATTGAATTCTAGATGAGCCAAAATTAAGAGGAATAACTTCTTTAGAAAGAGTATCGGTTGTATCATTGTAACATCTGGAGATGTGTGTAAAAGTGATCTCCGCAAAAGATCTTCTGAGATCTTGAATTTTCTAAATCCAGTGTTTGAGTAATATCACCTGCAGAATAGTTAAGCTGTTCAACTAGTCTATAATAATCTTTGAATCTCCAAAAATAATGATGTTTGATACACCAATATGAGAAGCTACAAGAAAAAGCCCATATAAGCTTAAAATTTCAGCTTTAGTGTTTGACCCCAAGCCACCTCCCAAACATATATATAAAAAATTATCCTTGTTATAACAAGTACAATGCCACAACCACAATGTTCATGATTTGAGGCACCATCAAAGAATACTACTACGCCTGTTAAACTTCTACTGGAGGACAAAGATTTTTGGAAAATTTTTACTAATAGGTTTCTCATGCTCCTTAAAAGGACTTAGGCCTCTAATGCTGCAAAAAAGTGCATTTGGCTGAATTTCTTGAAAAACTACATAATTCCTTGTATTCCATATTGACCACGAGACAAAGATGGGTAGAAGTTTTAATTTATCTTCATTATTGAACCAGATATGAAAAGTGTTCTCTAAACTACCTTCTCCCCAATTAGATCTCATGCCAACATATTCTTTCATAACTCTCCAAACATCTAGACAGAAGGAGCATTCCACAAACAAATGAAATCTATTTTCACCTTTATTTCTACACAAAGGACAGAAGCTTGGGCCCTGCCATCATCTTTTCACTAAATGTTTCCATGTAAGGATTTTGTTCTTGAGTGTTAACCACCAAAAACATTTCAAATTTTTAGGAATGTTCCATTTCCACTATCCTTTAGACCACCAGATATGCTTCAATATGTTGCCTTTCCTTAACATAAAATCATATGCCAGCTTAGTTGTCCATTCATCATTTATCTTGTTTCTAGACCAAACCAGAGTATAAGTTTTCAAAATTAAGTCTAATACCAACAGACTTCAAGTTTTCAATATAGGAATCCCATTTAACAACCGACTCACCACTAAGACCTAGATATCTGGCATTTAACCAATATCCTCCTTTAAGAATAGCCCATTTGGTCCTCTTCTGTACATCTATAGTCTTTATATCATCCATGCAATATGCTCTATAATTTCTATTGGTAAACAGGAACAACCATTATCACCTATGAAAGGATCAATTCCAATAAGGATGTTTTTTCCATTTCCTATTTCCAACATATACCTTTTTTCAGCCAGTGAATCACTTTAACGAAGTTGTTCTAGACCACTGATACACTAGTATATTCAAACTTCGATTTTCTAATCCATATGCTAACTAGAGTGTTCTTTAGATACTTTGTTTTCACTACATCACTCCACGGAATCTAGGTGAAAAGGAATCTCCATAAAGATTTTAAACATAATGCAAAGTTAAATAGTGACAAATTTTTCAATACCTCAACCTCACTGATCCATGGGGGTGGAAAAAATTTCCCATGGGGCTAAGTGAAATTTTCTTTTAAAATTCGAACCTAACCACAAAAAGTGAAAGATCTTGTTCCTTATAGAAGTGATAACTAAAACTAGAAGTTTGAACAAAGAACACCATTAAACGAGAATACTTTGAAGAGTAGCTTTAATTAAGTTTAACCCACCTCCAAGAGAAAGGAATATGCAGGAACAATTTAATATTCTCTTACCGATCTTCTTTATGATCCAATGCCAATCCTTTACTCAGTAGTTGTTAGATTTTAGGAAGAAATCTAAATATTTAAAACCAGTCTCCATCTACTCAAACTTGTACTGAAAAATTTCCTTCAATTCCTCGAAGCAGCCATGTTGAATGTTATGAGTATAGATACAATACTTTTCAATACTGATATTCATTCTTGATGCATTGCAAAAGACATCCAATAGAGAATGAATAATATTCCATTCATTGATATTGACAAGTCCAAATATGATAACATCATCTACAAAAAGTTAATGAGAGATAAGGAATTTTTTTATGAAAATTTTATACCTGATAGCTGACCATCCTCCCAATATTTAATGATTAGTCTGCTGATCCCTTCAAATATGAGAAAAAATAACAACGGGGAGAGAGGACAACCCTGTCTTAGGCCTCTAAAACTCTCGAACAAGGTTGTGGCAAACCCATTGATAAGTACTGCAACATTGGCAGAAGTTACACAAGCCATTATCCAATTTAAAACAAGTTTAGGAATGCCAATATGAAGAACAACCAATCTCAAAAAATCACAGTTTACTTTATCATAAGACTCTACTAGGTCAATCTTCAAAATCATCGACCTTAGATTTTGAGACTTTACAGTACGTAAACATTCCTAAGTGGTTCCAATAACATCGAGGATCTGTCTATTAGCTAAGAATCCAAACTGCTCTTTGGATATGAACTTGGATAGCAAGAGCTTTATTCTATCAGCAATTATCTTAGTGACCAATTTGTATACCAGATTACCGAGGGCTATAGGCCTGAAGTTAGAGAAATTCTCTGGATTGAATTTTTTTTATTTAAGGTAATAAAATTTGCACTTAGGGCTATTGACATATAACCTTTCTTTCTAGAAAATTCTAATACTTCTAGTATATCCTTATTGAAAATGTTCAAGAATGCCAAGAAGAACTCTATTGTCCAGCCATCTGAACCAGGACTCTTATCCTTTGTAAAATTAAGTAGTACTTTATGAATGTCTTCCAATGTGATTTCTTTTCCTAATTCCAAGCCTTCTTCTCTTCTAAAAAATGAAGGATAAGGTTCCAAAACTTTTAATTGGTTACCAATTAGTACACTCTTCTGATATTTGAACGGATATTTGAAAAACATTTTTGCTTCCATTTTTGTCTTATCTTGAGAAAGAGTCAAAATGCCATTTCATCATTAATCTTCCATATAGCATTTATATTCATGTGAAAAGAAGAAAAGTTATGAAAAAACTTTGTGTTTTTGTCACCCGCCTCAAGCCAAATAGCCCTACTTTTGAGCCTTAATTTTTCTTCATTTTTCAGGAGGATTTCATCCTGAAGGATTTGTAGAGTAGAAAGTTTGTTCTTAATTTCATTCAAATAAGACCCAGCTGAGTTAGACATAAGAATATCAGAAATATCAGATTCAGTTTGTTGTAGAGTAGCTCTATTCTCAATGGATTTTTTTTCCAACTAAAAACTTCTTTCTTCAGTTCCTTTTACTTGATAATGAAAATATCCATCACATTTGATGACCCCAAGCTACAATTTATTTCCCAAAAAGCCTTAATCATCTGGAAAAAATCATCACTTTTGAACCAAGAATGGTCAAATTTGAAAGGTATGTAAGAGTTCTGACGGTTTACATCCAGTTGAAGAGGTATTGGGAAGTGATCAGAGATGTTGTAATGTAAAACCCAAGATTTATAGCTAGTGCTAAAATCTAGAAGGGTCTCTTTTATAAGAAAACGTTAAAGTCTTTTTCCCACACTAGCCCCCAGTTTTTTACTTCTCCAGGTAGGAGCAATTTTGGAAGGGGCAATGTCTACTTACTAATTTTTATTAAAAATATCTAAAAATTAATCCTCTAGAAGTTCTGAATGAAATACTGTATCACGCTTCTCAAATAATGTAGAGTTAGATTAAGATCGCTAGCTAAAATCAAGTTTTCAAGATTCAATAACCCACTGGCATCAAATCTGTCCCAATACTCCCTTATTTCCTTGTAAGGGGTGTAAACATTTAGTACTTTTAATAGTTTATCAAAACCTCATAAATCTCCTTTCAGTAGAATCCTTGCACATGTTCTATAATGTTTAAAGCAGCAGATCAATGGGTTCCAAAAGGATGCCATCCCACCCAAAACACCCACCGCATCGAGTGCAAAACATTCCTACTACTTCAAGGTTTTTAAAATGAAATCAAAAGATTTAGTACCCACAGATATGGTTTCTTGAAAGAAATATATATCTTCTATGTTATTCAAAAGAAAAATTTTGAGAACCTGGAATTTTGGGCCAACCCCCAAGTCCCTTATGTTGAAAGAAATAAAAATCATTGGGGAACTTCCACAAAGGGATTTCTTTTCTCTAACCTATGCAATTCGAAGTATTTTCGACACTGGTATACACCCAAATTCCATTATTAAATCTTTTTCCCCTTCCTCGACAGAATTTTCTATAAAAATATTTTTCTTGTTCTTCCTACGGATAGTTACATTTTGACATCTAATAGAGTTTATAGGAATAACATATTTTTTTTCCATAGGAGCATTAGTATAAACAGGAAGTGGGGACACAGTTGAATCATTTTCTCTATTTTCCGAAATTGAGATCTCCAAACAACCCTATGTAGCATCTTTAGAACAGGTAGTGTTTGTAACTAGTAACAGGTAGTATTTTATGGATCTTGAATGATTGGCTTCACTTTACTATTGCATCTAAAAGTCCCTCAACTTTATGCACTCACCCAAATTTCTTCAACCAATTTGAAAATGATTCATTACAAGTACATATCTTTTCATCAAATTTAAAACAATTTAAAAATATTTTGGTACAACCTTATCTATTAAAGTACAATGGTAAAAACTAACATAGATATAATACTTTAACATTAAATACGAGTATAACATATACCATGGATATATGTTAATCTTAAATTCATTAAATGTTATTATTGTTTTATTCTGGGTTATTATTTTTTTGGTTTTTATAGCTTAATTTTATGTTTAATTTAAAATAGCAATTTAATAAAATATTAAGTCAAAAAAATTTAATGTATAGTTTAATCTAAAATTCAAAACAAAGATTCCAAATTAAATTAATTAAAACTAAAAAAAATTATGAAACTTGTATACTTTGTTAGAGGTTATATATTATCTAATTTACTCAATGATATCTAATTTATATTATTATATAATTTTTTTTCACAGAAAAAAGACAACTTTTTATTAAAGAAAGTTATGTCGATTTCAGTAAAGCGATAGAGTCCAAGTTGGCTAACATTCCGAAGTGGGATTGTGTTACCATATTGTCTAAAGTGCCCACATGCGTTTAACACAAGTCAAAATTTTACAACACAATGTAACAACCGATCTTAGTCTTTTAATCAATATGTGTCATAACCATGCTTCAAATTAAAGAAACTGTAAATGACCAGCTCTAGGAACTGATCCCTCAGAGTAAAGAACAAACTGATTTTTTCCATCCATTTCTCCAATGTCATGCTTGGAGAGAACATAAGGTCAACCATTGCAAGCTTGACTAGATCATATATATTTACCACGGGGGCGTCACCTTGGGACCAATATGATATCACGTTCATTCATATTGGGGGGTTAAAAATCAAAAAATTATAAACCAATATATTGGTGGTATATTAATGGTAAAAAGGGTTTTTTTTATTTACTATATAAATATCCAATATGATGGGGCATATTTTATTGCAAAGGGTTGCACGGGCTTCTACCATAAGCCTGGCACAAGCCTGCTTCATGCTGCATTGTTTTTCTGTATTTGGAGGGCAGTTTCTCTGGTGCCCGTGCCTCTACCATAAGCCTGGGTGATGCTGCATACAGTTTTTCTCCATCGTTTTTTTTGGATTTGGAGGGCTTTGGAGGTTGGATTCTCTGGTGCACAGTAGTGTTGGAGGAGGGCATTTTATCTGGTGCATAGCAGTGTTGGGGAGAGAGCAATGGCAGTGTTGGAGGAGATTTATGATTCATATGCATAGCTTTTCCATAGGTTTTCGTAGAGGGACCAGTGGAAGTATTGGAGGAAGTGCATAGGGGTTTTCATGGGTTTTCGCAGAGGGATTAGTGGTAGTGTTGGAGGAGATTTCTGCAATGGCAGTTTTGGGGGAGATTTCCGCACTATTGGTGGTTTTCGTGGGTTTTTTCGGTTCCACGCTGATCATGTATCAACATATCATCTCTCAGGTAGCATTTTGTATTTAAAGTGTAAACGTTTTTTTACATCATTTCCATGGTCATAACAGGAACCATTTTTTACCGATTTAGGCTCGAAACATCAGAAGGAGATATAGGGTATATACAGATTTGGTTTCCTATGGTTTGTATCGATCCTACTCCCTATGGGTGGTATGGCATATCCCTTAGCCTATGGGTGGTGTCGTCCTGGGTGGTATCGTCCTTCAGGACCAAACCTGGGTGGGGATAGAGGGATTTGAACCCTCACAGTATATAAAGCCAACTGATTTTCCTCCTACTACAATTTGCATTGTTTTTGACAAGTGGCAGTGTTGGGGATTTTTATTGTAAATATTTGTGATATGCAAATGGTTTTTTCAACTTGGATTTCCAGAGTGGGAACCGGAGGATGAGTTCAGAGTATATGGTGTTTCGAGTAGGTGAGTTTATCATACCAGTTTTTTAATGCAAGTTTTAAGAAATTAAACTTAAATGTAGATCATGTTAATTTGCAGAAAATGACAGCAAATTCCGCAGAAACTGCTTTCTTAGATGAAAAAGAATGCATGATCTCTTAATTGGGAAATGTTCACTATGAGAATGTCTATAGAAACTACACAATTTCAAAAGATTCCATTGTGTGAGGAAATGGCTAGCATTTTATAATTTATTTTTTGTAAAAAATACAAGTATCGGTATCAAGTGCTCTGGGTTTTACATGGCATGGATATGGAGCTTCATTTGAAGACATTTTGTCATAGAGATAAGAAGAAGGTGACTAAGTAGAATCAATCATTTGTATCCATATAAGCATCTATTGATTCTTTAGGGAATTCTATCCATGTGATATGTTGATTGGACAAATGCCAGGAATCCTTGATTGGTTTGGATGGTGTACATGGGATACCTTCTACCAAGATGTTTCTGTAGAGGGAGTAGAAAAAGGCTTGAAGAGGTAAAAGTCCTTGAACTTTTTATTGAAGCAGTGATGATCTCCAAAATCCTTATGATATTGCAACTTGTTTTAAGCCCTCCATTATAAGCCTCTTCTTGCTGGTATGGAACCATTGTGGCAACTTACAGGGACTTGATAAACAAAAATATGGTGAACTTGTACAATGTAGATAAGTCTGTATTCATATTCCAAACTATCATATGCCCATATTTTTCAATTTATAGTTGATCTTTCCTCTTCCTTTTTTAATGTTGACTACCCAATCTTTGCAAAATCTAGTCAGCAAATTTCTATCCTAGTATTCAATTATTCATGTTGACTACAATTCAGCATGTTTTAGGATCTAGGGGGTATGGTATAAATTCTTTCCATGGATTTTAGATGCATTGTGGGAAGTGGAGAAAGGTTTTAACAGTTGATTATATAGTTCATCCTTTCAGATGGAGGTGGATGGACAAGATTTGTGATAATTGACGATGGTTGGAAATTCGTTAAAAACCCAGGAAAGGTCATTGATAAACAGTAAGAAAAACTTAGAAGCACAAATTCTAGAGCTATATAACTCTAAATGGATGGAAAAAAGCATAATACTATGTATTTTCTTATGTTATTTAGGGTCTATGGCCGTTGAACTCATATAAAAGAGAATAATAAGTTTTAGATAGATGTGGAAGAAGGAAAAAGGCCACAAGATCCAGCCAAGGGCATTCAACATATAGTTCAAATAGCCAAAGAGAATTATAGTTTGAAGTAAGTCACAGAATCTTATGGAAAATGTTGTTAGATGAAATTGCATAGTTCAAAAATGTTCAATGGAAACAAAACAATAATGGTAATTCTGAAGCCGAAAAGTACCTTTTTCTTAGCAGGTATGTGTATGTATGGAACACAATTATAGGTTACTGGGGAGGGGTTAAGCCAGAAATAGCTGAAATGGATCACTACAATTCTACGTTGAAGTACTCTGCATCTACACTTGATTGTTTTTCCTACATGCCAGAAATAGATAGTCTTTCTATTCAAGGACTTGGGCTGATGAATCCAAAGAATGTGTTCCAGATCTATGATAATTTACACAACTACCTGGCGGTATCTGGAATTGATGGTGTTAAAGTGGATGTTCAGAATGTTCTTACGACTATTGGCAATGGATTTGGAGGTAGAGTGGCACTAACTAGCCTTTATCAGCAAGCACTGTAAGTGTCTATTACTCAGAATTTCCCTGATAATGGATGCATAGCATGCATGAGTCATGGTACATATGCTCTTTATTTGTAAGGATTTTGGTCTTTCTTCCTTGTATCTCGGCAAATAAAATGTTATTTCATTTCAAAAGACAAATTATACTTCTCGGATTTTTCTTAGACATGACATTATTTTTTAATTACTTGCAGTTCAAAACAAACAGCTATTGTAAGAGATTCAGATGATTCTACCCAAGAGATCCATTGTCTCATGTGATTCACATTGCCTCAGTGTCATACAACATCATCTTTCTTGGGGAGTTTGTGCAACCTGATTGGGACATGTTGCATGTAACTCACTTCATCATCTACTTGATCAATTTGGAATTTATACCCCTTTTGTATATTTCCAATGAACTTGTTATTTGCGACTAATAACAATGTTTTCAAAGTCTTCATCCAGCTACAGAATACCATGCTTCTGCCAGGGCTATTGGTGGATTCCCTATTTATGTCAGGTATAGATCATTTCAGAACTTTCCAGTTTCATACTCCTATGATGAATATCATTGTTTGAGGGTTCTTTCATAATCATCGCATCTGTTTCTAAATCAGCGTTTTGGACCAGACTAATGTGGTCCATCACCAGGATCATGGAGTCATGGGCCACAGTAGTCTAGTCCAAAACATTGATTAAAAAACAAATGTTATGATTCCATAAGTACCCTCAAATAATTTCAAAACTGTTAGTTAAAGAGAATTTCATACAGAAATATTGAGCCTAGACAATTTATTTTGTGAAGTTGCAATGGATTTGTTGAGTTGTTCCTAAGTCCAAGTCATGTGATTATTTCAAGGAAATTGGAATAATATTTTGGTGGTGCATTCACATAGCTGGTTGCATTGAAGTAACCTCAGATAACTCATATAACACACAACAACTGAATTTCCTAGTGTATTATTACTAAAATTAACTTTGTTGATTAGTAATGGGAATTTTAGCCATGGAACTTAGTTGAATAGGCAAATGAAAAAATCTAAATTATCCTTGTTGGTCCTACAGTGACAAACCCAGTGAACACAACTTTGAGTTGTTAAGAAAGCTTGTTCTGTTAGATGGTTCTATACTGCAGGCACTCTTTCCTTATTAGCCTACTTTGGATTGCTTGTTTGTTGATCCCAATCATGATGGGAAGAGGTAGATGGCTCATTTCTGTAGAGTGAAACATAATTTATCATCCCTTTCATCAAAGCTAAATGGAATAAACAATGTAGATTTAGTAGGTTTAATGGCAATCTGCTTCTGGCAACTGGTTTGTTGCAATCTATTGAAGATATGGAACATGAACAAACATACAGGATTTATGGGAGTATTCAATTGCTAGGGAGCTTCCTGGAGCTAAGAAGAAAAGATAAATATGCATTGTGATGAAAATCCAAAAATGATTTTAGGGAGCATTCATCCACAAAATGTGCATTTGTTAGCAGAGGCAGCAGTAGGTGATTGGGACGGCTCATGTGCAGTTTATTATCATAAAGGTATGGTCATGTTTCATGCACATTTTTTTAATTACCATGGCCAAATTATACACAATAACTTTTGATTACATTTTTTGGTCATTGGTTTTCAGACAGACTCATGTTTCTGCAAAAGAATACAACTTTTTTTGTCACCCTTGAAGTATTGGAGTGCGAGCTTTACATTATCACACCAATAAAGGTTATTGAAAGTAAGATTCCCAGGTTTAGGGAAAGTGGTGTAGAGTGATTCTTATTACAACCTTAGGAGATGGTTCAGGCCCTTATGATTGTTGACAAAATCAACCAAAATGTGTAGGACTAACAACATTGTATGCAGTTAACCTAGGAATCATGCACATTAGGTTGAGAAAACTATAAAAATCTACACGCTATGATGATTATAAATTTTCTGTTACCTGAGCAAGATTATGAAAACTTTAGAAAACCCTTTAGATTGTCAAAAATCATGCATCGTAAAGAATTTTACAGCGGAAAATAAAACATAATCGCATTAGAAAACACACAAAGAACAGAGTATCTCTTGGAAGGATAACCTTCCTCGATTTTTGCATTTTTTAATTAACCATGGCGCGATTGTACAAAGTCTTATCTACCTTTATAGCTTGTACAAAATATATATTTGTACATTTACATGACAGTTATAGAACCATTCTTGGATTTGAAAGGGATAGCAAAAGTGATGCTGCAACTTTTAGCTATTAGATGACCTTCAACATGCCACAACTAGAACCTTCCACTACCACATAAGCAAGTCCCATGTCCGTCGCTACAAGCTTGTCAATTGAGGGTGTGCCACAATCTACAAGGGTCAGTTATGGAACCTCAAACTTCCATTTGAACCATCAAATAAAGCTCCCACTTCTAATGTTTAGAAATCCCAATTGCAGAACTTGCAACCCATGAGCATCGGTGGTATACCTGCAACCTTGTTGACTTGCAAAACTAAACTATTAACTCATACCAACCAACTATAAGCTTAACACTACAACATAGGAAATACTTAGACTATAACTTTGTAAATATTCTAACTACAAAATTTACATGGTCTGGGTTCTAATAGTAGTACTTGCTAATCCGTAATAGATACTACCATATCAGCTTTAGTATTTTAGAAAGACAAGGTATTTGACATTAGGAACCTTCTCTAAATATTATAGTGCCCTCGAAGAGCAATTTATCCTTTAATAGAAGGATATACTATCCTGTAAAATAGAAGAGGATGATGTTGAAGGTAATATCTTTGAGGACATTCCTACCTTGGTGCCTGCATAAAAGGACCAAACCAACTCTTAAATAACAAAGGTTCCATCGATTAGGACCTTACCTAACAATATCAAGACCTTTCTATTGGTTTAAATGGCAGGATCTTACTGTCTTCACTACCCTTGTTACAATAAGGTATATGACCAAGTGCCAACCCTTCTAACTCACATAAGTAAATAGTACTATTACCTATATTGAAATTTGACATCAAGCTGAATAATCCCTTTCCATTGTATATGTTGACGGATCATAGTGTTGTAATTTTGTGCAGAATTTGGCAAGAAATATTTCATTTTCTCCACTAGGTCTGATTGACATGTTCAATGCTGGAGGGGCTATTAAATATTAGTCTATGATATAAGAGAAGAAATAGGACTAGCAACTCCAATAGTGAATATCAGAGTCCATGACTGTGGTATATTTTGTGCATATTCTTCAAAAAGGCCTACAAAATGCTTGGTGGGGTGTTCCATCACAGAATTCTCCTTTGATTGTGCCCTTGGCCTTTTGACTGTCATGTTACCAAAACCTATTGAAGGCCAGCTCTGGAACCTCACCATATAACTTTGAGTAGAGTTTAGAACAAAGCCTTCTAGTAATATACCAATATCTACTTGAAAACATAGAAAAGGAACTGGACTTTCATTGTGGGTCACTTTTTGATAGATTGTTTCAATACTATTCTTTGGCTATGTTGGTTTATCAAATATATAACATGAATTTACTATTGTGTACAGAATGTCATTGAAGAATTGGAAAGCACAAAATTGGTCATTTCATGTAATGTATTTGCAATTTTGCAAAGTTGAGATAATAAAATGTGAGAAGGTAGTAGATATGAATTTCGAGACCTGGACAGCAGACAAGGGTACGAAGTATTAGGTGCATCAAAATTTCTTCTTATCATGAAGTTGTATTTGGGGGAAAGTCCCCGGGTTGATGTGATAGCATATTCCTTCACCCTAATAATCACATCACATAGAAGTACGAGTGTGTTCTAGAATTCTATGCATCCCCTTCCTTGTTATTGTTGTCCTTGTGACACCTTACTTGAAAGATTACTAAAAAAGAAAGTGGTGTATCCCTTATTGAAGATTCCATTTCACATTATGGTGGAGAATGACATTGGTATATTACATAATGATATTATTGTAACAACCATTTCCATAGTGATATTATTGTAACAACCACTGTGTGTATGATTGTATGATATTCTTTTATTAAAAATACATAGTGTTACACTTGCAAGGCCTTTAAAGCCATCTATCTCTTCTACATTTTGAAGTTTAAGAATTTACTTATTGATTGGAACTATAGCTGATTATAAGAGTATGGAAAATCCAATAACATTAGTTTAGTCTTCAAAATCACCATACCAAATCTAAACAATAGCTGATTTGGTTATTGGCTATTGCAAAAGTCTTAGTGTGGCTGGCTAAGATGAAACTTGACTTGTGTCCAATAAATTATTTATTTTGTTGTTAAACTATAAATCTCATGTGCCATATAGCTCTTCTTCAGTGAAGAAGAATAGAAAAATAATAAATATCAATGTTTAACCAACACATGGACAAAACAACATCAAGGATTATCAAAATAAGACTAGGCCAATTGATCTCAAAGACCAACTACCAACTACATGGGGGATTGTAGTAGAAGTACATTAGAATTGTTATGTACTAGATATAAATTCCAAATTGCAAATGGAACTTTATCCATAACAATATGCAAGTAGGCTTTGGCAAGCTAAGGAAGAAATAGGTAAACCCAAACTAAACAAAACAAGTAGGAAGACGATGTTCTCCTCTAGGAATCCAACCAACCCTAGGAGAAGGGTGGGAGAAGAGTGACAGAATGGCCTAGGAATCCAACTAACCCTAGGAGAGGGGTGGGAGATGGGTGAGCGAGCAGCCTAGGAATCCAACTAAAACCCTAGGAGAAGGGTAGGATATGGGTAAAGGATGACCCATAGGGAAGCAAGCCAACTCCATACCAAAGAATTCTAGACTAAATAGGATGACGAGTCTAGGTAGACAGAGTTGGCACCTACTTTTTTTTAGGGGAAAACGGGGAAAACTAGGAGGGAAAGATGGGTAGAGTTCACCAACTTAGGGCTTAAATTTATTAATGATTCTATGGTTGTTTGGGACTGATTTTATCAAGTGTGTAACAACACTAAATAGAGTGTATACAAAGGAAATGAAATTGTTGAACAACCTAAGTGGTTAGCTCAATTGATTGTTGTAAATGTTGTTGGTCGTTTGGTTAGTTCCATGCCAGCAAGTGCCTAGTTCAAATCCTCCTAGATGAGGCACACTAGTTTACATTAGTGGGATTCCTAGGGACGTCATCCACAAATGTCAGGAAGCATCCCTTAGGTTTCCCCATGGGGTTATCCTTGGAAAAAAATTGAAGTGTTGAAGATAAACCAATTTTATTATCCCTTTTTTGCTTTGATGGTCTATCTAGCCTAATTACACTAAGAAAATATGAAATTATCATGCAAAATATATTGAAAGAAACCTATCCATCCCTTTAACCAAATGAAGAAAAAAATGAGTAAGCATTATGGTTTATTACTTCTTTAACTTTGATGGTCTAGTAAAGAGGAAGGAGGTAGGGTAAATTAACCTCCTTGGTGGTTAAGACCTCTTACTGGGTTTTGCTAATCTATCAATAAGACAAGACAAATAAAAAAGAAAGAAAATTAGAAAGGGTTAGAACTCTTGATGTACCTCAATTCAAAATATTCCCCTATAGAACAAACCAAGGTTTCCTAGTCTCCACAAATATATTATAAATGCACAAACAATGCAAATAATTAAATATACACTACACCAAACTATGATAGTAGATTATCCTTGTGTGATTTTAGTAGAAGTAAGCCTTTACCTCACAAGTTGATTATCGAAGTTTCCCCTTGAGGTGAATGGATGGGAAGAAGACTGATCAAAATGTGGGAGGGATGCTCTGAACCACCACTAGATGCACTGTTTTATCAGAATTTCAATATTTTATGCATTTTTTAATACAATCAGTGCTTTCATTGTATGTTTTTTTTATTTTTAGCTAATATGGTTTTGGTCTGGTTTTTGTTTTGATAACGTTGGTCTATAGATACTATCTACAAAATACAATAAACTTACTATTCATTCATAAAGAGTTCACACGATAAGTTTTGACAAAGGGTGGTTCCTAAGGAGCATGTGTCAAAATAAACAACTCTACACCACTGCACTATCGAAGTAAGTATGAATTCTTTCCAGTTTCCAATTATTTAGTCCTCAAGGTTTCTCATAACTTTACCGTTTCTTTTTGGTAAGGTTGTTTTTTCATGTTGTCCTTGGACAACCCCAACTTTTGGATGTGGCATGTTTCTCTATGGGCTTATGTAGATGTGTGATGCATGCTTAACCCATGGTATATGAATTCAAAATATGTCTTAGGTATCATTTTCGAATCTATTTCCCCAAATGTTTCACCGGAATTCATGGAAATGTTTGTGAATGTACTAATAGGATATGTAATATTTGAATGCATTAGAAGGAATCAAGTTTAACTTGATATTGTTGTAGTTAACATGTCTGAATGTGCATGTTCTTTTCACTTATAGGTTTGGCTAGGAGAGAATATTTTCCATACATAACATGCCAATTCTCACAATGCAATGCACTAACTGGTTCACGCCAAGCAGGAACTGGTTATATTGTAGTTGGGATAGGAAGATGTAGCTTAGGAACCGATGCAAGTGAAGGGAAGGTTGGGGAAAATAATACTCCTAGCAGTGATGTAGAGAATATAGTGAATTCTGATGTCATCATCAAGTTGGTGAAGGCCTCAACTGAGGGAACAAAGTTATGAGAGTCAGCCAATTGAAACTTTGCAGCAGGTAGGATTGCTTAAGTAGAGAGATCTCAGTTCATATGTATATAAAATTGACCATTCTCTATTGACGGAAAAGCTTTGTTCTCTCATGAGTTCAATTGTGTGTGTTAATAAGGAAAATGATGTAGGCAACCTTGAAGTTGACAGTGAAAATCATTTTTTTCAATTTGGACTAATATCAATGGCTGATTTGAAGAGTTTGAAAACATTAGTATGAAGATTCATCTTATCTACCCAATGATAGATGCCATTCAACTTGGAGTTTCTTCAGTTCAGAAATATAGAATGTTTGAAAGCTTTTAGATTTATTTTCTTGTTGATTCCATGCATGTGTCATCTTTTACTTTTCTTTCCTGATCTATCTACAAACAGTCCTACCATAATGTTGCAATGGATGCTCACTTAGTTACGACTAATTATTGCTAGCTCATAGTGATTTTGAAATTGTAATTAATTAGTCTACCAAGCTATTGCCTTCCCATATTCATGTAAATTCATTCTGATTTGTAGCTTAATAATTTCATCTGTATTTGTGGACCAACAATTCCTTGTGTGTTATGTTGTTGGGGCTACTTGTGCAAAACCTATTAACATTTTGTATGCAAGAATTTGGCATGTATATTTTGTCATTTTTGCCAAGGTTCTGATTTTTCCTTTTCCTTTTCCTTTTTTTATTTTACCAATCTATCTACAACTCGACCAATAATTCCATCATAATGATGCATGGTGTCTTTGCTTTGTTACAACTAGCTTCATTTGCTTTGGGTCATCACCTGGAATAATTTCCATATCAAAGAACTATTCTTTATGTCTCATGTATGATATGTGGTATCTTCTAGTTTAAATTCTCCCTAGAACTTAAACCATACTTCATTCTTGTGGTTTGTATGATATGTACAAAGCACACTTCATTCTTGATGGTATAGGCACTCAACTTTTGATGGTTTTACTTAGTTTCTCTTCCTTAGGGTTTATTGCACCTAGAATAGAGAGGTGCTTATAACCTAGTTTGGAGGAGATGTCTTCTTTGTCTTGTTACATAATGTAATGTTCCCATGTCGACTAATAACTTATAAAAAATTAAAGGTAATTAAAGAAATTCATGTATGGTAAAAATAAAAATAAAAAATAAAACCAACATAGCTCAATCCTTGGGTTTAATAGATCTGGGTTTAAGATGGATCTATGCTGGTTGTTTTTAATCTTCTATCTAACTCAGACAAATTATACGTCATCTTTGATCCCTGTAAAGCCAAAACTCCAATCCAATATTTTTATACGGGCTTGGAACTTTTAAGAGTGTGCTGCTTAGTTTCTCTCCCTCTTGGTCTATAGGTTCTAATCTCCTCTCTAAGGCTTCAAGCCTATTGCAGATCTCCACAATGATTTCTTAGTCCCTCTGCAATCCATACATGCTCCTTGTTCAGTGATGCTGTTATTTTTGTCTTTTCAGTTAGATCATCTGATCTGATATTCTAGAGATCATCTGGTCTGATTCTTAAATGAGGTAGCAACTATGTAAAATCCCCTACACAAATGAACCCAAAGGAAGACTAAAAGAAGCAAATGCAGGTGACTATCACCTCTTCCCTCTAAAATGAGGCAGCAACCCTGTAATCCCCTATAGAAATGAACCCAAAGGAAGACCAAAAGAAACAAATGCAGGTGAATGCCACCTCTTCCCTTGATCTCCTCTCTCCTCCAAATCCCCTTTTTCATGAATCCCATTAACCTCTTTTGTTATATTCCAATTGTCCACAGATCCATGCAGCTGCTCCAATTTGCCTAACTATCCACAGATCCATGCAGTTGCTCCAGTAATATCCTGTCCATGTAGTGATCGTATAGTGTGGAAGGTTTATGTGGGATTCACAATCTTGGGGAAAGATGTTAATAAGGTATTGATATTGGCTTAAACTTGGAAGAAATAATAAAGTTTTCAAGTTTTATGCACAAATAACACAATCCATTGCATATATCATGTATTTGGTATTTATTTCCAGAAGTAACTGCAATCTTTCTTATTGTTGTTTAGTTTGAAAGGGGTTGAAAAGTGTGGTAAATATTTCCTCATAGATTATTAGATATCCTTGTATTTTGTGGTCAGCTCCCTTGATAAATGCAAGTGATTGGGAATCTCAACCTATCAATGTTATGGTGGGAACTGCAGTCCTAGTCAGTGTAGCCAGGTCTCTTAGCGGGGCAAGATCTTAGTACACTTTTGCCAAGTTGGTGTGTACCTTGATTTATACTTCAAATTTTCCACAGGTATTGTAACTGGTTATCTGCTGCCTCAGAAATTTGATGAATATGGGAATCTTATTGATATAATCCACAAGATAAATTTGATGAAGATGGGAATCTTATTGATAAAATCCATAAGAGAGTGTGTTAAAAGGCTTCTCCAAGCTTTGCAAGATCCTTGTTGTTTAGTTTGAAAGGGGTTGATAAATGTGGTAAACATTTCTTTAGAGATTATTAGATATTCTTCTGTTTTGTGGTCAGCTCCCTTGATAAATGTGAGTGATTGGGCATCTCGACCTGTCAATGTTATGGTGGGCACTGCAGTCCTAGTTATTGTAGCTAGGTCTCTTAGCGAGGCAAGATCTTAGTACACTTTTGGCAAGTTGGTGTGTACCTTGATTTATACTTCAAATTTGCCACATTTATAGTAAATGGTTATCTTCAGCAGATGTTGAACAAAATACTACAAGGAATTATTTGAGCATGTCCTTTGATGGATTAAATACTGAAAATGGTTATACATCTGTCTAGTTTCTAGCCTGAAAATATTAGATATAGTATCCCAATAGTTTTTTTGCACATGTGATATTTTAATCAGTGCAAACATGTACCTCAACCTATAGGTTGGTTTAGTAAAAGTGCCAACATGGTTCAAAGAAGCCATGGCATCTCTAGGCTAGCATGTTTGAGGCCATTTTATCTCTCTAAAATTTGAGTTAACAAAGGATATGCCCTCTAGTTGTACTTGATGGGTGTGATCAATTATTTGTTTCGGAGTCAGTGATTTAAATGTGTATTTTTGGTGAGTCTAATGCTCCCAAATGAAAAACACCATTTTTTTGTGTTTGGAAAATGTTTTACTGGGTTTGCTGCCTAATTTTAGAAATATTAGTCATTGTATTCTGTGTCAGATGTTTCATTGATTTCAAATATTGCTTTTAAATTTGTTAGACTTTAATTTATTGTCCAGAATGGCTCGTCTCAAGTCTGTTTTTCCATTTTTTGTTTTATTCCTTCATAAAGTTTTAAATTGTGAATGAAATAGAAGTCTTTGTTGATAGTTGTTGTTTCTCTCTCTTTTGACAGCACATTTTTTTATTTTTATTTTATCTTAACTATGAGAAATGCTTGTGTTCTGTCTGGACATTGGGGACATCTTTTCACTAGTAGAAAATGAGAAATTAATGACTAAAAACATGACTAAAATCTGGCTATAAACGACTATTTTTGAGTCGGTGACTAATAGTAGAAAATTACCACTATCTTATAGCTAGTCGTATTTCACTAGTCATTAATAGCTTGACTTAGTATTCATTGATTTAGTCATTGATTTAGTCATTGATTTAGTCATTGATAGACAATGATTTAGTCATTGATAGTCAATGATTTAATCATTGTTTTAGTCATTGATAGTTAATGATTTAGTCATTGATTTAGTCGCAGATTTAGTCATTGATTTAGTCACTGAGTTAGTCATTGATTTATTCGTTGATTTAATCACTGATTGCAACCATTAATGACCAAATATACGACTAAATAAACTACTATATGTTAACATATTAATGACTAAGCTAAATACGACTAAATACGGGAAATTAGCTACTAATAGTCATATATATGTGAATTTAGTCGTTTTTGTAGTCACAAATTTATGATAGGGCACGGAGGAATCGAACCACCAACCTCTTGCCTATAATTAGGCAGGCGCTCTACCATTGAGCTAGCACCCTTTAAGAAGTTGTTATTGCTTGACAATGATGATATTCAAACAAATTTATGATAGATATCAATCTGCAAACTACATAATTATTACTATTACAACTTACCAGTAACTAGTATTTATGAAAGTAGTCATTTACGCAGTGGAGAATTGTAAATAAGAAGGAGCTGCGTTGGATGATTTTGCAAATCTCGATGTTTCAATCCCTACTATGGGATAATCATTAGGAGACAACTAAAGCGTGAGGTAAAAGACCAAGAATCCCGTCAGTATTTATAGTTAGTGTGAAGCATAATAGGTTCTAGGTTTTTAAGTTGGTTTTAAGTTTTAAAATTTTTTAATTATTTTATTTTTAATTTTTAGAAATCATTATTATGAAAATATTATAATAAGGTTTAAATATCTAAATTCAAACGCTTTGGGAACTTCTCCAAAATCCTTCCAGACACATCATTAGCATCATTGACTTTAGTCATTTGCGTAGTGCATCTTTGCATTCTCTTATGCCTGGGGGGTCAGCAGATTTTATTGACATTATCAAATAAACATAAAATTTCAATCATCTGAGTAAAACTAGGCCACTGTCAAAGCAGATCGAGAGAAAAACAGACTCTTCTTGTACTGTAATGAAATATGAAGCCAATTATGCAAACATGGTTGAAATTTTTTAAGATTTAGACAGTTAAACTTAAACCTGTCTGCAACATAAGATCAATTCATGCATGGCCATTAAAATGTAAAAGCAAATAGGAAAAATTCAAAACTCAAATAAAAATGATGAATTCAAAATGTATCTCTGACTTGTATTCAGGATATAAAGTTGTTAATCCCTTGAATCTTGTAGCATTTACATTTAAAATCAAAAATTATAATAGGTCAACGACCATTCTATCAATTTTTACAAAGTAGTTCTCCAGATTTCTACATGTGAGAAAATTATGACAAACAAACAAACCATGTACTTCAGCTTAATAGCAGTGCAAGTTTAAATTTTTCATAGTTAGCCACACTGACATTTTAGTTCAAAGGAATCCTACAACCACAATGCACTTTGTAACATATCCATTGCAAGATTGATATCCAATTTAGAATTTGGCATGATATTAGTCTTCTAAAGGAAAAAAATCCAATAGAAGAATACTTACAAGGACAAGTGTTAAATGCTCATTAAGTGATATCGGTATTAATTCTCTTTTCCCAAATGGCAAGATCACCTTTTTCATACTTCTTTTCCCAGCACAAAAGTTCTGTTATTTCTTCAATTTTCTCTTGTTCCTGCTGGAGCTCCTCTTTTGATCTCTGCCAAGATTGGTAATATTGCTTCCAATTGATGGGAGGACCAGAGAGAATCCAATATCCAACTGGTCTCAGGACTCTATCCACTTCTATCAAATACATACCATCTACAAACAAATGAAGCTACACAAATCAATTTGAGAATCAAATCAGTAAATTCAAGGCTCTTCTATAGCTCAAAATTTTAACTTTAACAAAAGCATTAATCCTGTAAAAGTCCCCAGTACCATTTGCAGTCCAAGGTATCAAACACCATGAACATTGAGACATGTCAACATCGCTGGAAGGGTAAGGAAGCTAATGTGTCCCCATTACACCAATCACAGCAGGCACACCTCGCTCCAAAGCAAACTGCACTTGGGATTCATGTGAATCCCTTGGTGCAAATGACATGGTCAAAACATTTCTCTTCAAAAGTTATGCACCCCAGCTTGCCACCTAAGCATGCCATAGGGATTTCAGATAAGGGCATATCCTCAAACTCCATAAATCATTGCAAAAACAAAATACAGGACACTACTGTATGCATGCAATTGATGTACAACCATGAAATGGGCAATCTACAACCATTTTCAAATCTGTCACTGTTTAAATAGATTCCAATTATTCTAGAAGCTCCTGCAATTCTTGCCCCTTCAGCAACCTGCGTAGTTAAAGGCCAAATCAAAATTCTAACAGATAATTAAAGAGTAAATAGGAAGTGCCCAAGTTTTTCAACACTTTGGAATACAAAGACAGTAAAATCTAAAGCAGGAGCAGGAAACAGGTGGTAGATCTCAATCTAGATTCATAGTGCCTCATCATCCTTTGATTGAAGTGGTAACTTACATTTATGCCCCAAATTATATGACCAGTAAGATAGAAATTTGGTCACTCAATGACATAAAATAAAAATTTTGTTTCAATTTCAATTTGTAGTTTTTAGGTGATGGTCCAACTCAGATTGGGTTGTACAGGGACATTTTAATGCCATTACGAGATTATCTAAAAAGAAAGAAGAATGGATCAGTCTTCAAAAAAAAATTGTGATTTTATCAATGACACATTGACAACTAACAGACATTCCCTAATGGAAGGGTGTTTTAGTTGAAAGTAATGGACAAAGAGGTTCCAAATTCCAATCTAATTGCAAAGAGATTAGATAGATTCCTAGTCAGTACTTTCATGATTCATCCTGATCTAAGAATCAAGTTCTGACCATTGGCCGTCCTATTCTCTATTGAGAAGATTTGGAAACATTCCATTCAAATTTGAGAAAATGTGGTCAACATGCTCTTAGCTATCTAAAAATTATTGATCAACAGTGGAAAAAGGGCAGCTACTTCTATGGCACAAGGATGTACGTCCCTCAAAGGAAACTAATGTTTCTAAAGAAGAATCTTGAACAGTGGAATAGGGAAGCATGTGGAATATCTTCCATCAAAGTGAGCTACATGAAGCACAAATGGAATACATATATCTAAAACAGAATCCAAGAAGGCCTTCCAGATGAGTTATCCACCCAGGGAAGTAACCTGGTGAGTAAAATTTACACAACCCACAGGAGCTCAAAGAGATTAGAAAAAAAAAGAACTTACAGTTAAATGGCCCAAGAGAGTGATAGTAACACCATTTTTTTTTATCTTTTCCCCAAGGAAAATCTCACTGGATAGTCCTCTTACTTCCCTAAAATATCCAGATGAAGGGAAGCTCAGCCACCAGCCATAATAGCTCCTGGAAACCCAGCAGGACTATGTGGTACTCGAACTTCAGCCAGACTAGAATCAGAGACCTCATGGTGAACTCCACCTTGAAACGGCCCATTCAAACCAATTGAGCTAACCCACTGCACTGATAGAAGACCATATATGCTCAGAATACCAGAATTAAAAATTAAGAACTTCAACAGAATATCAAAACTCAAAGCAGGATGGGTTAGTAACAGAGGATAGGGGTAGTTGCATCTTCCATAAGGGACTATTTTCAGAATCTGGTCCTAGAACCCCAGTTCAACAGAAAAAAGGCAATTCAAAAGGTTGGATATGCTTTCCCATGGTTGATTTCAAAGCAATGGGACAATTAGCTTGTTAAAGTGAGTTATGATGTATGAAGGCTCCAGGACCCACCAGTTCTGCATATTTTATCAGGCTTGTTGGAAAATAATCAAGGAGGATGTATGGAGAGCAATGGAGAAACTCAGGAGGCCCAAATGTGTTTTGAAAGTTCTAAGAACCACTCATATACCCCTCATCCCTAGAAAAGAAATTCATTTGCTCTAGATGAGTATAGGACAAACTCACTATTCAATACTTCTTATGAGATAGATAGTCATCAATAGACTTCAAAAGGTTCTTGGATGATTTAATTTCCAAAGAAAAAAGTGGTTTTTTTGCAGGGAGAATGCACATAGATGGAATTATTACTGCTCAGGAAACGATTCAATTGAAGAAATATTCTCAAAAGCCAAGCTGATAAATTTATGTCAAAGGCATATGATCATATCAATTGGGAATTCATTATCAAAATGCTTTGCATCTCCCAAGATTGGAGGAGTTGGGTGAGAGTTTAATTTTCTCTATCTCAGACTCATATATTGTATTTTCAATTTTCATTAACTACTCTAAACATGCTATGAATTGGCCCTTTTCTGGTTGCTCAAAATAAGGGCTTAGGGGAGGGGAAATCAACATTTTGGGCCTGAAATCCAGCAGGAACCATTTGGATTGGTTGAATTGCAGATATCACATGTTAACATTACACAATCCAGTTGCAGTATATTTGAGGGTGTTGAATCCATTTCTGCATTAAAAATGGCAATTCCATCAATCGAAAATTACGTTTTCAGCAAAGATTGCATTGCCGGATTCTAATGATGGAAAACTGGAAAAGGTCAAAAACATAGGATATTTAGCCACCTTTTGATTAATCATTAATGGTTCTCCTTCACTTATGTTTGTCCCAAATAGAGGAACTAGAAGAACAAGGCAAGGAGCTTTTCTGTCTCCCTATCTTTTCATCCTTACGGTAGATGCCCAAAGAGATGGATTAATAAAAGTCAAAAGATAACAGCAAATAAAGGGTGTCCAGATTGCAGAAGGAAAGGATCAGATCTCATCTGCAATTGTTGATGACACACTATTGGCAGGTGAATCCACAATTCCTGAAGACTGAAGATTGAAGCAGCTCTTACAAATCAGATGCTTCTGGAAGTAAATCAAAATTCTTCTTCAATACAACCATCAGGATTCAAGTACATATAAGCATGGTACTCCACTTCAACAAGACCTCCCATCCTTCAATTACAATATATTTTGGGGTACCTTTATCCAAAGAACCCTTCATGTGTCTAAAGTGGGAAGAAGTCATCCCCAAAATCTAAGCAAGATTGGAGAACTAGACCTTTAAAAACTTTCCATAGGGGGGTATGCAATCTTCAAATCAATTCCTTTAAAAACTGGACCCTTAAGAACTGGACCTTTAAAAACTTTCCATAGGGGGGTATGCACCTTTATAAATGCAGTCTTCAAATCAATTCCTGTGCATTTCTTTTCAGTGTTCAAGGCTCCTGTTAGAGTTATCAAGGAATTGGCGCATAATAAAAAAAATGCTTTGTTTAATGGTGTTGGGCAAAGTAAAAATGGACCTTAGTAGCATGGAATGAAGTCTGTGCTCGTAATACTAAAGGGGAATTGGTATTGGAAATTGAAACTTCCTAATATTGAATGGAAATATGCACCGAATATTACTGGCAAGGACTTAACAAGAGTCAACGACTTTCTAGAAGGGTCCTCCAACAAATTTCTTTTGGGAGTATGCATGGACCCAATCGCAACCGTTAGATAGATCATTTTTTTCAGCACCCCTGGTGATTTCAAAGCACTGAAACCCAGTATATACCCCTAATACAGCACAGCATCCCTGATGATCTTTCAAAGCACTGAAACCCAGTATATACCCCTAATACGACTCAGCCAGCCAGCAGACAGGTTCTGCCAAATGGGCCCCAAGTCCAACAGATCCCTATTGAACAGAGGAAGGAAAGAACCTTTTCAACATTAAGGATGGATTGAGGTGACTGACTACCAAGAAAATGAAAGGATCCCACAACAGGGCCTACAAATATAAAACAAATGGACAAGATAAGGCTATGAGAGAATCGATGAAACCAAATTGCATTCTTCGATGATGAAAACAAGCTGAGATGGAGATGGGACAGTACACAAAAGTTCACAGTTAAACAAGGTTATACCTTCCACCTTTAGGACTTGACAATCTAGATAGAGAAACAGCACTTGGAACAAAATCTATAAGAGGGATTTGTGGCCTAAGGTGGCTGCCTTTCCATGGTTTGAAGTTCAGAAGAAACATAAGCTAATCTACAAAGGTGTGGTTTTGTTAGCCCTCTATATGCCCTAACTGTAAGCAAAACAAAGAAACAGAAAATCATGTATCGGTGAACTGTAAACTATCTTTTACTTGTTGGAATGATCATGAATTTATGATACAAAGTCGAAAGGAAAGTCAAGATCTCTAACGAAATTTATAAGGAATTGGCCTTAAAGAGAGATGCCAGTCAGGAATTATAAATAAAATCTGGGGTATAGAACCCTTCTTCATTGTTCAGAATGTCTAGAAGGAAAAGAATAATGGAATTTTTAGAAACAAAAAGCAATATGCAATTTAGGTATTAAACAGAATGAAAAGGAATACACAAGAAAAAATCAAATCTATGAGAGGAATAAGGATTGCTCTTCCCTGGTAGGGAGAAATGGAATTTCCAGATCTGGACATGGGAAATGAAGAGATGTTTATCTTCAAGAGGAAGCAAAAACCAAAAAGTTCAGCAATGCCATATGGCAGAAACTGTGAAAATTACAGCTCACCAGATCACGGTTACACTTTCAATCGTTTACTTTAAAGTTTAAATTAACCCAGAAAAGATAAATGCAACACATTGATAAGCAACAAATACAAAGAAAGGCAAACACAAGATGTATCCTGGAAACCCCAATGGAGAAAACCAACCAGCAATTTTGTCTTTTATTGCATATTTGTTAATCATCACTTACAAAGGCAGGATTCCAGATATGACTCACCGGATCTCAGACTCTTGACTCTCACCGTGCCCAAACCCTCAGCAGAAAAGACAAACCCCAACAGAAGATATGACTCACTTTTGTCCTTCACAAGAGATATAACTCCCTCTTGTCACTCAAGAGATATGACTCACTCTTGACCAATATGCAAGAGATATGACTCACTCTTGTCCACTGTGTTTAATACAACTCTCAATAGACTCTTCTACAACATCACTTTATGTCAATACCATGGGTCACAACAAGATTCTGGATATGACTCAACGGATCTCAGACTCTTGACTCTCATTGTGCCCAAACCCTCAGCAGAAAAGACAAACCCCAACAAAATATATGACTCACTTCTGTCACTCACAAGAGATATAACTCCCTCTTGTCACTCAAGAGATATGACTCACTCTTGTCGCTCAAGAGGTATCAATTGTAGACAAGACAATTAAGGATTGTCCCTTCCAAATACTCTCTCATCCCAAGCCTTTTCAATCTTTTATGTGGCAGCAATCTGCGGTTGTCAAAGGGACTGGGCATATTGTTTGGCCATTCAATTCCTACTCTTTTTTGGGTTGAAGCTATTGGCATCAAGGTGGTTTTCTCTCTATAGTAGTCAACTTATTCTACTTTTTCTGAGGGCTGCAAGTTTAAGGGTAACACAAGCCCTGCTCTTCCATTTTCTAGATCAGATCTTTTGATTTTGCTTTTGCTGTCATTCGGGCAGCAATCTATTTGTGTATCGTCAACTACACCAATTACCATTCTCCCCCATTGGGTGTTGGTAGAATGGTGGGAGCAACAGGGATTTTTCAGTTAACGCTAAGACTTATGGAGTGGCATTTAAAATAAGATAGGGAGTGAGACAATGCTAGTGAGACAACGGAAATTAGTGTAGTTGAGGATAACTACGGATGGTAGGAAATATTCTTATGATATTTCCCCTTCCTGGGAATTGCCCTTGGTATGGAAAATGGCTCCAAGATTTGGCTATGAACTGTGCGAACATATGGTGAGCTCCCTCCAGATCAAAAGGTTTCAAGTCTCCTCATTGTGGACTTGCCCAGGCTGGATTCAAACAACATTTACACTTGAAGCCCCACTTCAGGGCCTTTGTCCACACTCCCTGAACTCTACAATCACTCACTATAGAGAAGCTCCTAGATGTTCCACATCTTATCCTTGATTTTTATAGTATAGGCTCTGGCCCCTGGGGCTCTCAATAACTTGGAGATAATGTGGAAGCTGACTCAAAATGTGAAGAACAAGTTCCACAATCTAAAGACGAGGGTGATAGAATAAGAAATAGAAATAAGAAAATAAAGAAACAAATTATCTAAGATCAGGAAGCAGTTGCAGATGATGAAAGGAGAGCAACATCAAGGACAACAGTGCACTATTATTGAATGGTGAAGCTCCTTGTCGAAATTCTGATCTATTTTTAAAAAAATTGGAACATCCACATGCTGCTTGTAGGAGACTATATATTGAAGCAAGACACTGCATAAGGAACCAGGCTACCTTTTTGGACACCCTACTGCTCAGAAGAAGAATTACCTGTTGTCCTTTTTATCATTTTGATCTATAGGATGATTTACAGTACTATAATAGTAACATAGTTGATTCTACGTTTTGTATTTCCAATGTAAATGGCAATGTTATACATATATTGCAGTACAATCTGCCAACTGCAGGTAAATTAGCCAGAAATTTGTTTGTAGATGGCAGTATTTGAAAATCAAGATAAGAGAAATAATGTATATATCTTGAAAGAGCAATGGCAAGGACAATTCAGAGAGAGAATTGCAAGCCATGTTCAAACTATCTCAGGTTGCTAGCTTCTATCTACCCTATTTTGTATAAGTATTTGTATCATTAATGAAATTATAAGCTCTTTTACCAACCAAAACAGAACATGTATAGAAACTCAGGAAAAGAAAAAGAAACAAAAGATATGTATCAATTGATATATTACATGCCAAAGCTCAAACACAAAGCTGTGACTTGTGGTGTGCCTACAAAGAATAACAAAATTACATCAGTAACAAAAATAGTGGAGATCAGAAAAGCAAGGGATGACTACAATAGTAATAAGATAAATAATTTTTGAGACTGCCATTGTAAGTTCCATCTCAGAAACAATATGATGCATAGCTTTCAATGGATGGCTTTAGTACATCCTAATTACAGATTACCACAACAGCTAATATTCACTATCTTGGCCTACACGGGTGTGACTCATTGGCGGTTCAGTTGTTATGAAGTCACTTGTTGTAAATTGGAGGTCACGAGTTCAAATCCCACCTGGATTTACCTGTGTCCCATGTCTTGCGGCAGGTGTGGGGCACTTAGGGGTATAGTGGTAACAGGAATAGATCCTTGGACCCCGTGTCATGCAAGTACTAGCCCAGCTCCAGTTGTTGATTCCCCTAGTTACCAAAAAAAAAAAAGTATTCACTATCTTGAATTTTTTAACTTCTAATAAGTCACTTGTTGTAAATTGGAGGTCACGAGTTCAAATCCCACTCGGATTTACCTGTGTCCCATGTCTTGCGGCGGGTGTGGAGAACCTAGGGGTATAGTGGTAACATGAATGGATCCATGGACCCCGTGTCATGCGAGTACCAGCCTAGCTCCAGTTGTCGATTCCCCTAGTTACCAAAGAAGAAGAAAAAATATTCACTATCTTGAATTTTTTAACTTCTAATATTGTTTTATATTTTACTGTATTGTTGGGATATCATCAGGTTATATATCTGGTAGTGGCTACAACAGATTATGCTTTGTTTCATTGAATTTCTTCATCTTATTTTACACTTCAAATTTATCAATTGATCTGAGCTGCCTTCCTGATAAGGAAGAGCATTTTGATGTTGCCAGAATCAAATATTTCTAGGGAGATCAGGAAGCTATCTTTTAACTACAAAATGTTTTTACCTACTTTTGGGTCATTCTTAAACAGAGCTTGATATAACTAATAATTCTTTATAAGCTAAACATAAATTTAGTCTTGATGTATATACTGCTCTCAGATTTATAAAACCAGCATAAATCCATCTTAAACCCGAATCTATTAAGCACCTAGAGGGATCCAATTACTTGAGGTGTAAATTTTTTACACGTCAAAAAAATCTACACTTCAAGAAATTTGATCACTCTCAGTGCTTGATATATCCAGGTTTAAAATGGATCTATACTAGTTTTAATTTTTGTTATTCTATGAGCCAACATGAGTTTTTTTAATTGCTTTTTATTTTTGGTGACTTATAAGCCAACATGAATTTTTTCAATTACTTTTTATTTTTGGTAACTTATGAGCCGACATGAATTTTTTAATTACATTTTATGTTTGGTAATGTTACATTGCATAACTTTACGTAACTTTACATAACATTACAACATCTCCACATGACATTGTGTAACTCCCCCGTACTGGGCTGTAGAACACCTCTTAGTGCAACTATAAAAACATTGCAGTAAGAACTATCAACCTGAATTCTTTATATGCAATTTATTATTCTCCCATTTCTCACTCTCCTCTCCATTCTCAATAATAATGTTGGAGAGTACTTTTTACAACTAGTCAGCAAGAACTGACAACTTCAATTATAGATTCAATAACCTCAAGACAGATGGAACGAGAATTCAGCATTAGTTATGCTATCATACTCATCTAGCTTATGTTTCCCCTTTTCCATGGAGCATTTCCTTGTATGTCTTTAATAGCTTCAAGATATTAACTATCAGACAGTTTAATATCAGTGTAGGTTGAGAACATTTAAAATGGCTTGAAGTGCTTCAGAAGACCACATTTACAGCTCGCATTTTCCTCTTATCCTATCGTTCTGTTGTTAATCAGAGCCCGATCCTCTTTTTCCATTTTATAGATTGGCTCGATTCCTAATCAAATGTAAATTGACAACAATGACAGCCATATGATTGCTTTCACAATTTCCAAGGAAAGTGGCAGGGCATCTCCAACTAGAAAAATCTCAAAGCAACAAAATAGAAGATATACAAACGTCTAAAGGTAATACATTCCTTTGCAACAAGTCAGCGTTATGGTTTAGCTACATCAACTGGGATCTTGATGCAGACACTGAAGGTTTCTCTACTATTGAACCAAGTTCAGTGCAATATATTTCAAAAATAGCAACTGACAAAATTACATTAAATATAATTAAGTTTAACAGACTGATCTCTGAAAAAAGAATGTTTTAAAACTCGTATTTTACTGGAAAAAGTGAAGAATATGGAACATCTGTGCACACATGAAACAAATATAAATAAGCTTTATGAAGGAATCTTGATGTTTCTAACCATTTTGATGTTCCCTCACTTTTTTCCACTGCCCAGAACATGGAACTATTGTTCTCGTTACATTTTGGAGTGATTAAACAAGAGAAAGGGATGTGTTGTCCTCAACAAAATAATGAAACTGGAGTGTAGACATATGAACAGTCTGTTTAGAACATTATGAAACCTTATGAATCATTCTCAAGACTAGACTTAACACTTTTTCAAAAGTTCTCAACAACTTCGCGTATGGAAACAAGTAAACATTCCAGAACAGGTACAAAGCTATGGGGACAACAATCTTTACAACCGCAAGGGAAAAGGGAATAATAAGAACCCTTGTTCAAATAGCTGAGTTGAAAAACATCTAATCATTCTAAAAATTCAATAGAATTCGCATCAGAGGCTTAGGTGGATCCATCAAACTACCAGCGTGACAGTACTAAGTTTGTTTGTGCCAAACAAAAGCCCCACTCCATATCTTTGTTGTGTTTTCTCTCTCACTCTTTCGCTCTAGGTGTGTGTGTGGGCAGGTGTGTCCTTTGGTTTGTTTAATTTTTCTTCAGAACTATCTGGCCCATGCAGCCTGTAATATAAGTATTTGTTTATTACCCTGTTGCACCTGTGCAAATAATTCAAAAATGGTACAAATCTATGCAAGATGCAAGTCTTGTCCACATTCAAAGTATATGCAAAATCCATGTACATGACGTGGATGCCTCTTAAAAATTTATCACTTCAAAACAATTAAGGAAATGTTCCAAATCACTGGGAAAAGACAAAGAACCATCCATCAAATTCAATAATTTAGGAGCCTTTGTAGCCAGAGACTCACCTGTGGACGAAGCAGATGTTATAACTTTTGCAATGCCATTATCGGAACTTATAGGTAGAGGCAATACTATCAGTTCCACCTTGTTATCATTGCTAGAGATTGCAGCTGTGATTGCAGACTTATTTTGTAAATCAACATGAGATCCAGAAGGAGCTTGAGTACTAATTGATTGTAACTACTTTTCTGAAGGTTGTAAACTTGAATTTGTCGATATAGATGAATCGCCTTGTGGAAACTGCTTGACAGACTCGTTTTTAGCCATATCTCCATTGTATGCTTTCCTCTTTGGCTTAGCTGCAGATTGATTAGAAATTCCTTCATCTGTGGGTTTTGGATGAACAATTTCGTCTCTGTTATGATTTTTTCCAGATATGTAAGCGGTAGCTATGTTGTTATCAGTCACATTAACCAACTGACTATTATCATGCGAAATCAAATCTGCAGTTGTCCTATGATACTTGAAACCGGCTTCCGAAATGTAGCTTTGTATAGTGGATCTCAGAGGTAACCCTAACCAAGTTGTAATAACAACTCCAAGAAATATAGCTAAAGTTGTTGCGGTTACAACAAGGATAGAAAGTGAGCACGTCATGAATCCAAAGCTGATCGAGCTCTTTCCAGAAGCTTGCACCATGGCTTTGCTTCAGAATATAAAGATATTCCTCTTATACAGTTGACGGACTAAATGCCGCATCGATAAAAATAAAAGCCAAACTGGATAATGTTAAAGCTTTCAAAACAACGAATGCCAGGACTTCATCAAATCAATAGAAATAACGAAGGATTTCCGACATATAGGAGAATCGATGATCAAATCTAATTCTGGGTAGTTCTTTTCAATCTTACTATACAGTAAAATGCATCGTAAGATTCAAACCCTAGGCAACTCGGGCAACAAAATAAAACCCAGACTCAGAAAGCAAGTAGCGACTTTAAACGCGCTTAAAATCGGCCATGGTGACTTTGAAGCTCGAGGGATTCCAGTCTTTACAGTGGATTTCTTGGGAAAACGAGACCATGGTGTTTAATAACGGTGAACTTGTTTGGTATCATCTCATCTTGAAACATGAAAAGAAATCTGGATTTCAGGTCAAAACATAAAAATATGTTTCAGAAAATGATAATTTCAAAACGAAAACACTTAAAGCGAGCAGTAATAAACCTTTTGATTTTGGAGAACCATCTACGGTGGATGTCTTCGCAAATTAAGCACAATTTTGTCTTAGATTCAAGCTTCACAACTTCCTTTTGCTTTTGGAGAACCATCTACGGTGGATGTCTTCGCAAGTTAAGCACAATTTTGTCTTAGATTCAAGCTTCACAACTTCAAGCATTCACGCGTCTGAAGAATGCACCAACTTTCTTGGAGACTACGCAGGTTGGAAGTTGGAACAAGCCATACCGAGAGTGCCAAAACTGAATAAATTTGGCCGTACTACAACAGCGATCCGAAGAAATTTCCCTCCGAATAAATTTCCTGGAGAAGTAGGTGACCACGCGTACGAAAATTCCACGGTTCGATTTCGAACCTCATCGATGCCACCAATTTGAAGGGTAGGGTCCCATTTCACTTTGAAGGGTTGTGAGAAATTGATCCCTTCAATGTTGACATGTAAAAATAAATCATTCTTTTCATTTGAAACTGTAAATGTACAACAAAATTTTACTATTTATTAAAAATAGTATATAGAAAAAAATGACAATAAGAAGAAATCCCTAGTAATTCAACATTTACATAGAATTAGTGAGGTAACCATGTACTCTCTCGGTCCTTGGAGCATATAGTTTATTGAACTTAGATAAGGGACAATTTTTTCGGGACTCTGTTGTTAGGTCATTGATAAAATAAGGCATTGGAATTTGGAAGGACCTTTGAATGGAGGATTGATTCGGCTTGATGGTGGCTCTAATTGTCAAGTGTGATTGGGCCTACCTAAAAGATAAACCCTAGAATGTAATACCTAATGCTTTCACGGAGAAACTTTTTTATTAACCCTAAATTCAGAATTTATTTTTAGAATTGAATCATGTCCTCCCCACATGCTCGAATCAAAGTGATCAAACAAAGGCCCCAATTTTTCGTGGATTATGAATAGTCCCTCCAATGTATATCGAGTTTATACCCCAATTCGAAGTAATCAAACAAAATCCCCAATTTTAGGTAGATTATGGATAGTCCCTCCAATCTATATCGAGTTTATCAGCCCTATCCAAAAGGTTAAGTATTTATTAGTCCACTATAAGGAAGAACTTTAAATTCTCCAACAAATATCACTACAAGTTGGATGTCTAGTTTTTACCAAATTCAATAAGGAAGACGAATAATAAACACATGTTTGGGAGGTTTGCAACAACGAGGATGTTGAAATCATGTTCTTTGCTAGATCATTGCACTCCTAGTCCCTCATTCATGAACGTCCGTCGAGGGATTCCCTTGTTTAGTTATATTGGTAGACAATTTGTACTTCTTGTTTCCATTATTAGAAGGATGAAATGAAGGGGTCAGAGTCTACAACATTTACAGTGTCGGTTGTTAAATATTTTATCCTTTCAACTATTTGTTTCATCGAGGAAATTGGAACAATTCAAACACTTATATTCAAATATTGTTCTTTCTTTCAACCTAATGTTTACAATTCACGGCAGATAAATAACATTGACAGATTTGGAACTCAGATACAAGGCTCTTTCTTCTTACTCCTCTGCCCAAATGAAGTTGTGGTCCTAGAATATGAAAATTATAGATTATTTTTGTTGTGATTTCATTTAAATACTAGGTTTTTTAAGGTTACATCTATTGATTATTGGAGACTTAGTCTAGCGGAAACACAACCGCATAATACATTACAAATTTCAAACAACATTTTGGATGAAGAAATTTTAAACCCTTATATTTATAGAACCAGAAGGAACTCCAACAAGAAACACATTTAACTTTTATCCACATATAGAATGTCACACAATTGTAAAATGCTATACATACCTATAAATTCACGAAAGCCAAGTCGACAGCTTAGCACTACATAATCTTCTGGAGGAAATAGAAATTAGGGAGACAATGAAGCATAGAATTGGAGAGTTGAGAGTCTGAGTCTCGACCTCCAACTGTCCTATACTCATAAACCCAAAATATTTTTTTTCCACAGACTTCACCAATCTCTTTAAGTTCAGGGAATCTCATTAATCCAACCTACCCAACGTTCTACCTTTGCTTCTCTTGCTCCTACCTGTGAAAAAGGAGGAACCTTCGAGTTGGCCACCGCAGAAGACAACAAGGAATTAGAGTGTGCAACCATTTCCTTCTACAGAAAGACGATTGGAAGCAATGCCATCTCAATTCCACAATATCCTGATGCTCCTGAGTTGGTTTATCTTGCCCAAGGTAGGAAAATGCATGTTTGTGTATTTCACATGATTACAAAAAAATCATTTTATAATTGCTTCTACGTCATAACATAGATATATCTGTGCAGGTGTGGGAAAACTGGGTATTGTTTTCCTAAGGTTTCCAGATACTTTCAGAGATCATTCTTCGTTATGAGGGCACTCAGGGCGTAGATCAGAGAGCCCATAGGAGGAAGAAGAAGAAGAAGAAGAAGAAGACTCAAGTAAAAAGGTGAGGTGAATGAGGAGGGGAGACATAATAGCGATATTTGTAGGAGAAACCCACTAGTGCTTTGAATGATGGGAATGAGCCTCTCTAAATAATAGACATTGTAGACATAGGAAACCCTCATAAACAGCTCGGGCGCAAGAGTTACCATGTAAGCATCTCGACAAATTAAGTAATGATAATATTCAGTTAAGTATATGACAAATTCGTTCGTTTCTTTTAGAGATGACTATATTCATATTGTACAACCATTCTCTATCGCTGGCCCTCCATTCCAGTTTCCTTTGTCTCTACTGCCTAACCCCCTTCCTTTGATGAGACAGGTAGACTAAGCGGCCTAGGTGGACCCTGGGAGACTAGGAATGATGATTCAAATGATTATGACCCCAGTAAATGAATGGAAATTGGATTAAATCCTAGAATACTGGACTAACTAGTATAGGATATGATTCATGAGCACAAACAAAGGGCGGCATGCTGCTAGCCTCCTACCAAAGATCCGTCATCCCAGTCTTGTGGTGGTCATAATAGAAATGTCTAGCACTGGGTGAAACCCTGGTCTGGAAACTTACATACCCATTGGACCAGGTTAGGTTCAAATCTAGAAAAGATTGCTCAATGCATTGTAAATTTCAACTTGTAAGTTGTAACCCAAAAAACAACACAATACGGTTTTTCCTTACATAGACTTGACAGTGGAGGGTTATCAAATCAATTCACCATCCATAGATATGACTCATATGAGTATTTAATTTCACATCATATACTCAAATACTCAAGTGACTTGTAAGTTGTGATATCAAGTGACTCGGTGAATAATAAGATGACATATGGAAAATCGAGTTGGCAGGTGGCATCATCTCATACCAAGATTTAATGAATTTGGTGAATCAGTAATGCATGCTAATGCCATTAAATGCTTTGAAAGTGAACATCGAATCATGAGTCACAGTCCTGACTCACCGAATTGAACTTGGCACTAGGAAGCCTAGTGGCCCACCGTGGTCCATGTCAATTGGGACTGAGATCCTCATCCATGATCCGACTATTCAAGGGCACTTGGGAAGACTTTGAGTCTTGAATCTCCCATAGTCCACTGAATCCTTGGATAGGAAAATTTTGTAGCTGCCCTTTTGTTGCAAATTTACCGAGGCTTACTCAATTTCATTATTGAAGTGCTGGGAATGAAACTAATTTTTTTTTGCATGGTAAATTCCTTGTGGCCTTCTATGACGTTTAAAATGGCCTTTAAAGGGCTCTGAAGGATTCAAATTTGAAGCCTGCTACCATCTCGAGACTCTTTGTATTCCCCGACCCCCGACCTTCCCATTGTAACTTCCCGCATCCGTGTTTGTTATCTATATTTTTCTTCGTGTGTTGTCATTGTTATCTCACCTTTTCCTCGTGTGTTTGTTGCAACGTTTATATGCTAATACTTTGGATCAATAGTTTAATTTTTTTTTTATGATTGTTAATTTCTTCTCATCAACATTATGACATGTTGAATTTTTGTATCCATGGAAGTGTTCCTTTAGTGATTTTGTGCTTTGGTCACTAAAAAGGGGACAAGTTATATGACCCTTGTATTAATAATTAACCGAAAGAGGTTCATGAGGCCTATAAGAGGTCGAGGAATCGAAATATTTACCTGAAACTTGGAGATGGGGTCGAGCCTCTACCTTTATACTGCATAAGGATCTGAGACTGGTTCTGGGTCAGCACCCTAGTTTAATTATAATTGGATCAACTACTACGATGTTTAAAGGAACTGAGCCTGGTGAAGCTATGTTGACTGGTGCAGCTAGTTCAATGGTCACAGATCATAATACTTATACTGAATTTAGAAAAGCACCTCAATATGGGACTTGCAATGACTCTTACATTGAAGGAACAACAACTAGCTATGATGCTTTTAGGTATCGATATGGTATTGGTTCTAGTACCTAATTCATAATTGATGTATAAGGAACGTAATTTTCCGTTGGCATGCGCTTAACCGGATTTGCTTCAATGGTGCAACGGGGATAAAGATGGTCAAGAGAAAATTCATGCAATTGCTTTGTTGGATCTCTGAAGATTGAGGTGCATGGCACCAATATTACTAATAGAAGGTAGACAATTTACAAAATTTTGACTTTATTGTCAAAATTGCAATTTTCCATGACACAATTAAAAATGACAACATAAATTACTAATTCATATTCTTCTAGCTAGTCATTTTTTATGTCGTGATTAAATTAGTCGCTTATGTTAGTCATTTTTAACTCTGTCATTTATTATCTAGTCATATTTGTTAACTGGTGACTAAATTAGTCGTTAATTTTAGTCGTTTATAGTTGGTCAATCAAAATTTCTCATATTTAGTAGTAAATCACTTGAAAAACCTGTGGTGACTAGAATTTTTAGTCACGTAGTAGCTAATTCCTCATTTTGTACTAGTGTTTTAATTCATACTTCTTAAGTTCGGCTCTACCTTTGTTAAATTTACTCTCTAGTATCCTCCCTTTTAAATTTCGTTTAGTAATATCTCTCAAGGAATTTCTCATGGCCCTTATATTTCCTTTGAGATTCTCACTCTATAAAACCTACTGCAATTTCACTTCTTCTATCTTCAGTATATTTCTGTCCCTCTTTCTACAAATACTCCTTTCTTCTCTGCCTTCTCCACAATTTCCCTTGAAGCTTTGTAGGTGGCATTAAGGAAGCAAACAAGAAGATTGAGACAATGCAGGATGCCAAAGGATCTGCTGAAGATTTGCATGATGAGCATGATGAAGAGGAAGTTGACCTTGATGGTGATGATTAAGAAGAACCAGAATAAATAATGGATGAGGAAGCAGAGGATGAGGGATATGTTGAAAAGGAAGAGAAAAATGTTGGTCAAGAAGGACTTGATCTTGAACTAGCAGAGGATGAAGGATCTGGTTCATAGGATGAACAAGAAGCTGACCAAGATGCCAATGTGTCAAATGTGGACCTTGAAAAATTATCTAAAGATGTTGCCAATAATGATACTGTAGAGGATGCCTTGCCTGTAGAAGGAAATGGAGAGAAAGCTGATAAGGACAAAGAAGAGTGTAATGATGAGGAATTGTTAGCATGCCCTCCACATGGTACTGAAGTATTTGTAGGTAATTTACCTCAGAATATAACCAAGGAAGATTTAACAAGTCTTTCTGAGCAGCATGGAGAGGTTTTTGAGGTAAATTTTTTATCTTCTATTTTTAAATGAATTTTTTACCCTTATTCCTTGCTAGTTTCTTCATATTGATTTTTGTTGTATTAAAATGTTGTGATTTTTAACAGGTTAATATAAATTCATTATAAACTATAATAGGATGCACTAAAAGTGACTAAGCATAAATAGTTATGGAACTAAATAAGTATGTTTCTTGCAAGGATGAAGATTCCTACTCTTCTTGAAGGTAGCGATCTCCTAGAAGAAATTTATTGAAAAGGATCCTATAAGTAAAGGTTATGTTTTGTGAAAATTTATAATCCTATTAGACTTTAGGAATTTCAATGAGTATATAATTAATAATTGGGTGTTCTATCGAAGGATATATTTATCTCATGATGGTTTTAAATTTTCATATTGCATTTGTGGCAGTATTTTTGTTCCAAAATTTCCATTTTGGCAATATTGAATGACAATATTGGTGGCATATATTTGCCACTCAAATATTTGTTTTGATAAGAAAAAACTTACAGGGAAATCCAAGTTTTGTTTCTCCACATTTGTGGATGTCATCCCTAGTAATTCCATTGGCATAGTCTAGTGCACCCAGCTAAGGGGATTCTAACCATGTATGTACTAGCATGGAACTAGGCAATTGCATGATAACATTGGTGACAATATACATACACTATTTTATTGATACCAGTTTGGAGTTGTTATCCACATTTATGCTTGATTTGAAGGTTGGGTATGCTAGCTTGGTTATTGTTCTGGATGGAGAACAATGGAATTCTATCATAAGGGACAAAATAAATGTTCCTTGCTTTAAATTTGTAGACAACATCCCAAACATAAGCAGAGTCCACTACACATCTGATAAGAATTTTATTGCACATAAAAAAATTGATAATTAAAGGAATGAGACCTAGGAAACCCTAGCATGTCATAGTTCAACCCAGGAAGCCCAAGAGGCATCACAAAGTGCCCAACCAGGAAAAAGAGAGGTCAACACCTATATCTAATAGCCCACAAGGTCATAGTTTAGTTCTATCAGCCTCAACAGGGTCACAGCTGAGCTCATGCTGCCAAACAAATATCACATATCTATCAAATAACACACAGAGATTATGACCCTGTCCTATCAGAGATCACAAATCAGTTTAAATAGCCCTATAGGTAACTGTTTTTTCCTATAAGAGATCACACCTTATTCCAAGTATCCCTAGCAGGTAATAATTCACAAAAGTGCTCTTTGTTACTTGTAAAGTGTCTGTATTTAATCATTATGTTTTCTTATCATGAAATCTATTAACGCGGACCTCTTATTACAAGACAGAAGTACTTCCCTTGCTGAAGCAGCACAAGATCCTATACTTCACTCACACAGATTCTCAACTTGCCAATAATGGTATTCTTAGTTCTATTCAAAAGCTGAGGTGTCGTGCAAATTATCAAGCCTTGAGATATACAACATCCATTGAAGAACTTGGAAATACTTTGGTGTCCAGGATGCGGAAGGATGGAAATTATTACATTGCACTTCATTTAAGGTAGGGTAAATAACTTCATGATGTAGTGTACACAATGAAAAATGAATCAGTGATATACTTATAGAGTCCACTGCACATGTTTTTAACCTTTTGTCATGCAGCGGGTGTAGATATGAATATGTGTGCACATCATATTCCATATATTGATTTTCTAGTTTGCTTCCTTTATTCTGACAATGGTGTAGATATGAGAAGGGCATGCTTTCCTTCACTAGCTATACGCATAAATTGACATCAGAGGAAACAGAAGAACTTTAGAAAATGAGATATGAATTCAATAAATGGAAGGAGAAAGATATTGATGGTGAGGAGAAAAGGACACAAGGAGGTTGTCCTATGACTCCCCGCGAGACTGCACTTCTTTTGAAAGCCTTAGGCTTTCCATCCACAACAAACATTTACATTGTAGTAGGGGAAAATTTTGGGAATGACAGCATGAAAGTTCTGTATGATGAATTTCCAAATATCTTTACCCATTCAACTCTAGCTATAGAAGAGGAGATAGATACTTTTGAAAACTATCAAAAAAGGCTTGCTACATTGGATTATATTGTAGCTCTATAAAGTGATGTTTTTGTTCATACTTATGATGGGAACATGGCAGAAGTAGTGCAAGGGCATAGGCGGTTTGAAGGTTTCAGGAAAACTATCAGTCTAGATAGGTACCTCTTAATATTTTCAAAGCTCAATTTCGTTACCATGCTTATGAATTTGTTATGCTTCATAAAGTTTTACTAATTGGGTTGTATGACAAGCAAAATCTAGTGAAACTGATAGATAAGTTGGATCAAGGTCATATTTCATGGAATAAATTTGTATCCAAAGTGAAAAAGTTACACTCTGACTGACAAGGAGCTCCTTATCCAAGAGAATCTGGGGATTTCCCAAAATTGGAGGAAAAATTCTATGCCAATCCCTTGCCAAGTTGTATATGTGAGAAGCATTGAAGATTGAACATGCATGAAAGCTACGCATGTGTATTGGAGAGCATCAGAATGATTTTCTTTTTGTCATATGAACTTCAGGAAGAAAATCCAAAGTTTGTTCTGCCTACAACAAAATTCCTTACTTCTCATGCAGGAGAAAATCCTCTGCAACTAATCCGTGAGGAGAAAGATCGAAATATATTTTTTCATCTAAAAGTGAACATTTCTTTATACCTGGACACCATAGAAGGGTGGAATCACATTACTTGGACAGTGGAGTTACATTGTTTGGGCAATACAATGTTTAGAATAAGGGAAAGATACAAGATATTGGATTTTAATAGTATCCAACCTGGTTTCAACTACCAGCATGTATGAAAACATACCTTGCAACTGACATTCCTGAAGGTGGGGTATTTGTTCACGATGCTCATATATAGTTGGATGTGTCCTTTTCCCTGGTGCTTTGCATATTATTTGTCACGATGGAAAAGAAATCAAATTGCATCATATATAATTTTTATTCAAATGTACAATTGGTAAAATACATTTCATGTTCATTATGTTATTTAATGGGAACATTGATCACTGTTGTGTTCTTATATAATCGGTAAGGACTCAGGAAATCAAATTGTGTTCTTGAATCTCAATTCAACTGCTGCAGAACAGGATATTCTCCCATCTCAACACTTCATTTATCGTGTTCAAGAGTGATTGCCAATATGAAAGCATAATTATGCCTTCTTTTTGTATCAAGAAAAAAAGGGCTTCTTTTGCAACATAGGTTTCATAATTAAACACCATATGCATGGGTATAGAAAACTGAGTTCATGAATTGTATCGAGAACCTACCCATATGTGTTTTCATAACCCTAGGGCAGTTTTGCATAACACAGTCATATATTTGTTATTAGAGGTGACTTAACACGGGGATTATTAATTAATATAAGATAAAGTATATAAGACAAAGTACATGCAGTTTTTTTTTAAATCCCAATTTAACATATCTTGCCATTTAGTTACACTTTATCTCGAGTAACCCGCAATGTGAAATGGTTTGGTCCTCAAGAAGTTATAATTAATAGAAGATTAAAGTAGCTTGCTAGCTACTTAAAGGAAGATAAAATACCAGAGTTGAGTTGCATTTAGTTTAATCATTCTTAACATGATTCCTTGGCATGCAAACATATCTCATGACATTTTTACCAAGCCTATTTTGATTTACCAAATGGTGAGAAGAGATTTTACAAAGCAGGCTTGGTCTAGTGGCTAAGATTTTACCAGATACTGTTTATTACAGTAACATGAGCCATATTTAACTTTGCTAACTAAGAAGTACAGGATTTTTAAGGCCCATTTTCATTCCATCCTCTTATATGGCCTCGCAAATGTATCTCCATGAATTCCCATTGTAAGAAATTCCTCATAGAGTGACCACATTACATACAGTAAATGCATTTGTTTTTTGTTCTGTGCAATACATATCCCTAGGGAAACCCACTAGGTACTTCTCATTCGGATGATGGTACCCAAGGTGAACTGGATTCTTAAGGGCTCAAGGACAATACAATAATATACTCATTAAGAGATCAACATGTCACTTGAGGAAATTGGTCTTGGGTGGGGCGGGTAATACTCTCACAACTGCTTGAGCTATAGATGCAAATGACAATAAATGTGTTTTTTTAAGCTCAAGGATATTGATTTTGGTTGGATGATACGTTGAGCATCCAATCCCTCATCCAGTTTAGTATTTGGACATATATCACTTTACCTGCATTTTATGTGGAATTATATGTGACTAGTAGTTGATGCCATAAATAGAAAATAGCTTGTTTATCGAGGTAACCTAAAAAGCATTATGGCATCAATATTTCAAAGTTAGCCAAGACTTGGTCCAGAACCCAACTATAACGGAACTTGTGAAGAGTTTTAGCATATTTGGAATGTGAATTTACTGAAATAACTTCTGAAAAAGACATTTTAGAAAATGATGCCAATGCAAGTCTTTAATTGTTGCCAATGGGTTTTTGAACTTCCATCCTCGTCAACTATTAATGATTTTAAACTTTGGAGTATTTATCTGAGACATGATGAATATGTGACCATTGAATACTGTCTTGATAAGGGTGCACTCTATATGAATGTTACAAAATTTTAAATACAACGTTGTATGTTTTCATCTTGAGCTCTGATCTTTTTCAGGCACCTGGAAAAAAATGTATTTGTTGTATATGTGCAGTTAACACACTATCAATGTTAATCCTTTCAGAGGTCATCCACTCATTATCCCTAGCTAGCACTTTGATTTGAACTTTTTCACATTGTATGTTTTTGCCTTAAGCTTTGATCTTGTGCAGGCACCTGGAAAAAATGACAAACTAGTGTTAATTTAGGAAATGAATGTGATCTCTATGGTGTTGATCATTGTGGGTGAAGTAATGTGCATCCACAATATACATCGAAAGAAACAAGGTGCATTGTGGAATGCATGTGGGGTATCATGTCAATATACTAGGTAGAAATATAAAGGGGTATAAAAAATGTAAATGATAAAATGGATACATGCAATATATAGTGAAAATATGGGTTTTTTATATTGGGAGGGGGTTAAAAAAAACTATTTTGGGAGGTATTTTCCAATATTTTTTGAAAATAGAGGTATTGTTTCATATGCCATGAACGAACGTGCTATGGCATGGTTTCACTAAGTGAAGGCCCCGTGATCTTTACCATCTACATATACATTTTTTATAATAGTGATGGCGTTAATCTTTTCTGATTTTGAATGTAATATTTATGAAAAATCTAAATCCATCTTCACTCATAATTTATCATACACCATTAAAAATAAAATCCATAGAGCTTCAATATTTTCTTTTTTTACATCCTTAATCTGATGAGGGATGAGGCAAAAAATCAAATCCATTGACTTACACATTTTTTCTCACCTAAGTCACCAAAAAAAATTCCGAAGTCTCAAAATATAGATAAGAGTTGAGACGAATCTAGCCCTTATAATTAATAATTAGGTCATAATGTCAATTAAAAAGAATGTCGGTCCACTCATATGTGTTCACCGAGTTATTGGTTTCACTCCTATTTATGATCATGACAAGAGAGAGTCCATTAATGAATATATTGATCTCGTTATGCTATAAGATAAGGAATAAGCTATCTACTCGACGATTTTCACTGAGGTCCATTTAGGCCGTCAAGTAGATAGCTTACTCTGTTAGCTATCTCTGTCTACGAGACCTTCAGCCTGCTCGACCGGAACATTCAGCTGCTCGAGGAATTTTTTTTGTACACAGTCAATAGATTCAATGTTCATCTTTTCAACATAATTATCATGCCAATTAATTTATGTGCTTAGAAATTTGTCATTATTTATGGCCTCTATCATGGGAGGGTTTTTAACAATCTAAATGGTAAATGGTAAGAGATTTTTGTTGTCAGTTTGATGCGAGAAGATATTTATTTCCATTATCCTGACTCTCTATTCATAGTACAACGCTTAGGCTACCGAAACTATTCCAGCCATCGGTTCCATTATCACAACCGGGATTTCGAAGAATCCCTCCATCTTAAAGAGGCGTTGCTTGATAAGGCACACACTGCGAAACAGGTTGGCATGCACGTTGAAATAAAAACATCTGGCTTAAACATGACATGTAAAAATGGAAGATTGAGCAGAACAATACGTATAGGCAGAAGCATGGTAATAGCGCACCTCTGTAATTTCAAAACCAGTACACTCAAATGTTAAACCATATGTTTACTAAATCCCTCCATGGACCTTTATAAATTTCATTAAATTTTGGTATCAAGGAAATAAAGGGTTTGTACATAGCAGAGACTAGATTAATTCTTACTATGTGAAGCAGCCGCATTCTTTGTGCACAAAATGAGCAGATCACAGAAGATCAAAATGTTACTGAACAATGTCAACTTCATTCTTCGAATGATGCTTGCTGCGTACCCTGCTAGAATCAAAATGTAAAGAAAAAACAAAAACAAAAGACAAGCAGCTAGATGATTCTGATAGAAAAATGTCATTCAATGCTTCAACTAGTGCTTCCTCTTATGTGGTTGCAGTTCTTTGTCAAATTTCTAAGCACGGAAATTAATTGACATGAAAACATAAACATTGAATCCATTGATTGTATACAGAATAAATATTGGCCAGAGGGTTTTTCGTGGACGGAGATAGCTAAAGGAGTAAGCTATCTACTTGACGGACCGAGTGGACCCCGGTGCAAATAGTCTAGCTTACTCCGTTTTTAACAATCTAAATGGTAAGAGATTTTTGTTTTCAATAAGCTATCTACTTGACGGCCCGAGTGGACCCCGGTGTAAATAATCAAGTAGATAACTTACTCCGTTTTAAACAATCCGGTGTAAATAATCAAGTAGATAGCTTACTCCGTTTTAAACAATCTAAATGATAAGAGATTTTTGTTTTCAATTTGATGCTAGAAGATATTTATTGGCATTATCCTGACTCTCTATTCGGTCAAAAGGTCTTTCGTGGACAGAGATAGCTAACGGAGTAAGATATCTACTTGACCAGCCGAATGGACCCCGATGTAAATAGTCAAGTAGATAGCTTACTCCATAAGATAGGAGAACCATATCAATAAATCAAGATGTTTTTCTCGCCGTTAATGCAATTTAAAGATGCTTTTCTCGCAGTTAATGCAATTTCATTGGCATGCAGATCAACCGAGCGAATTAGTCAAACTCTACAATGAATTCTGGGTTGAAGTTTTTTGAGCCCAGGAAAGAGCACTTCAAAGATTTTCTCACGGAAATTCATGTAATTCGTAGTGCAGAGAAGGGACGAGCTTATCAAGGATGTACTTTTATGCTGAATATACCAGCTGGCGTGGGTCTTTGTACATCAACCGAATCCATAAACCTGAGTCTCTCTCAGAATTTTTTGAAATTTTTCGGCAGCTATTTAATGTAACCAGTGGTCGTAACCTGTCCCACTGGCCGCTTTCCCTCCTCTCAGTCGTAGGCAATAGCTATTCATTAAGCTGCAGAACATTTAATGCTGTTGCAGTAGGTTTGTTGACCTTTGGATCTCGAGCAGCTCAAGATCCAACTATCATCAAGCTTGCTGCAGCTGCATTAAATGCTCTGCAACTCAATGGATAGCTCTTGCCTCCGTCATCACCCCATGTACCGAGCACCTGCGAATAAAGCTCTTCTCGTACCTCGTACCTCCCTCTCGCACCTCGTAGCCCTGGTGATTACACTCCGGTTCTGGACTAATGTCTCTATTTCAGAGACGACCTTGCATTCGTACTGGGACTTTTCAGTTTATGGCAATAAGCTGCATTCATGCCTTCAAGTCCTGCGCTTGGCAGATTGAAGAAACGACTCGGATAGTTAAATTGATGATTTGATTTAGAAAGCAGCTTTTATATGGGCCTAATTTATATGAACAATTAGGCAGTGGGGATTTCATTTCCCTGCCAAGCCTACAGGACGTCTACAGGCGAAAACTGTTGAATTATATGTTCTCCACTACATGTTCAGAGACTTCTATAAGAGATGTTAGGCTTCAGCTAGAATGGCTGGAATACGTGAAGGTCTCCAGTCGAAAGAATATTAGCATTCATGTGGCAGATCTGGAAGATACAGGGAAGCCTAATATATTTAATGTATCAAACGCATTTTCGGTGCCAAAGATTATTTTCAGGTAAAGGGTTCATTTTTTATTAGTACAATGCTGGTGAATTTGTTCAAAGTATTTATATGAAATGGAAGCAGGTTCTAGATGTAGATCGGGAAGCAACGGATCATGAACTTGAGAAAGCCTACCAGAGGTGCTTGATCCGAATTCAGTTTATACTCATGGGGTTGGATCTGAAAATGCCACTAGGGTTGCTGAAGAAGTGTTTGTTAGTCTACAAGATCCTGCAAGACGAGATCGATACCTCCGGAAAGCTATGGAAGCAAGCGAATCTGGCATACTCAACTCATGTTCCAAAACCCCAAGCAGTTCAGAACAAAAGGCGGTAATTACAAGAGTTCGAAGGCTTCCAAAGAGACATGGGTTCATGGCCTTCTGTACAGAAGGGCAGGGAACAATGAATTTCAGGTTGGGAGTTGTGACTCATGAAGCGGACCTAAATAATATTCGACCAGAAATGGTGGCATGGGTAGAATAAGCATGGAGGGATCGAACCCTGGATCAATTACTTGTTTTTCCACCATCTGGCAGGTTTCTGGTGTTGAACATCCATTATAAAGAGGCTGAAACATATGTTACAGAGGACTGGAAATTTCGTATTTCGCATGTGGAAGAAGGGGAGAGGGATGGAACAATGGGGAACAAGAGATGGGAATGTAAGTTGAGCAGATGGTTCAAGTGGAACGATGGAATAAAGGGCAGAAGGAGTATGGAGTCCATTTTGAAGACCGGTGTGGTTTCCCTTGTCAAACAAGTTGTTAACTTCAGTGAAGTCACTGGTTGAAAGGTACACCATAGAATTTTGATATATGGCTTTTCATGTGAAAAAGTATATAATCCTTATTCTTGTATCTTGAATTTCACTATTGAATTCAATATTCAGGTAGATAACTTGTTTAAGGATGGTTTTGATTTTGTAGGAGACCTAGATCTTATCTGAACAGTTAGAAAAACTTGTTTCAGGATGTTCTGATTTTGTAGGAGGTATTTTCCTTAAATTAAGTTCAGAGGAGGAAATATTGTTTTGAAGATATTTTTAATACTTTTGTAAACTCTTTGTGTGATCTTTTAAGATGAGGTAACCTTTGATATCCATGATCACTGTCTGTTTACATGACATCACATGATTATTGTAATTAGTTTTTTATTTGATTTTTTTAAATAGACAATGTAGGTAACATTTGTTAGGTTCCTAGTCCATAGTGGACAATCTGGCTAAATGTAGATATTTTTATTTTTTAGTAGGAAAAACTATTGGGTTTCATTTTACATTAATATTTTACTATTTTTATATTAAAAAAGTAATTATATAAATCATCAATTATATAAATATAATGGTAATGTATTAAAGTAATTATATAAAATTATGAAATATTTTAATATTGTATTTTGTTGAATAGAAATGAAATGGCCAACTAACATTGTAATCTTATCTAATAATGTATTTTACTGAATAGAAATGAAATGACCAAATGACATTGCAATCTTATCTAATAATGTATTTATTTTGCTGAATAAAAATGAAATGACCAAATGGAAGTGCAATCTTATCCATTTAATATACTTTATGGTAATGCTGAATGAGGGTCATTTACATTATTTAATGATTTTTTTGAAGTATAATTAGTCTCTATGGTATTTCCATAGTGATTATGGTTGTGGGTTTTCCTTATTTAGGGGAAAAGTTTACTTATGGGTGTGATAAAAAATATATGATTTTAATACTAAATTAATTGGATGGGAAATGTAAATTTGATATTTTTTGTTATTATTAGAAAAAAATAAAATATCAAAGTAAAATATGTTAAGTAAAATATGTTGATATGTTGATATGTTGATATTAATTTATTGACATGAAGGATGAGATATACTATTGGTTCATTAATGTAATAGCTTTGATCTTCTACAATATGCAATGTAGTGTTAATGGCTACTTCTTTCTTAAGTGATTCTTTATCAATTTGTCCCACATTGTCTAATACTCGTATTGAAAGTAACATTGTCTCCCTCTCTACATCACCATTTTTTCTACTTTCCCACTTTAGGTTATGAATGGTCCTCTACATTTTAACAACTTTTTAAATTTCATATTGATTTCTTTTTCCCATGAGGGTGGTTGTTTCCTTTACATTTTGTTTAATACTCATATTGAATGTAACATTGTCTACTCTCTACATCACCTTTTTTTCTACTTGCCTACTTAAGGTTATGAATGGTTCTCTCCATTTTATAAACTTTTTAACTTCATATTGATTTCTTTTACCCATAAGGGTGATTGTTTTCTTTACATTTTGTTTACTTTTTCCTTTGGTCTATCTCTCTTCCAAATGGAATAAACACTATGGGTTAAGTCTTTTTCCTTTGGTCTATCTCTCTTCCAAATTGAATAAACACTATGGGTTAAGTAAGATGCACATTGCATATTGTTTATATAAGCAGTATCATATGGGTATCTTTCACATATATGCACTTAACTTTACCAAGTTTAACCCATGTAGACTGCAGATTTTCATTTTATAGAAAAATGTGTTACAATAGAGGAGGTAAATAAATACCCACCACACATTTTTTTTAGTATTGTCCAACAATTTTATTTTTATGTTATTTTTAACTCTCATAGTTTTATTTTTTAAATTATGTCAAATTTCTTATAGAAAAGGAAATGTATTGCTTGATATTTCGAGCAAAATCAAACTCTTTCAAATATGATGATGGAGAAAAATCACAAAGATGTGTTGTAAGAAATAAGGAGGATTTCTTTAAAAAGCCCTTGGATTGTTATAAAAAGTAATCTTAGTAAACTCTTCTACATGTTCCCATATTTGCATGCAGAAAACCATTTTCTCGCCCTAACTCCTCTTGTTAAGGGATTAATTAAGGTGATGCTAATTAAATAAGGTCCATTAGGTAGTTAGTGTGTAATCAATTAATGTAAGGTTTGGATGTTGGCCTATGCTTTAACCACTACATTGCTAAGTAGATGTGACACCAACACTCATTACTCACACATATGGACTGAGTTGTGTTTGGATATTCAAGAAGGTTCTAAAGGGTAAAAAATCATAACCATAATAAGAGGTTAGGGCATGCCAAAACCCTAACCCCAACCTTGATAATTATGAGTAGATTGATCTAAAAAGGGTCAATATATGATTGTTCATCTATTTTGGTTCTTTTTAGATGGAATGATTGGATGGATGGGCTTGTAGGGCCCATTTTAAGGGTAAGTCTTACTTTGTAGAATTGGGGTCTAGAACCTTCTAAGACCCATTTGAGGTCTTAAAGGATTCTTTTTGGGTTCAAAAGTTTTAAAATGTACTTCATATCCCATTAACACTATTCTACACTCCAATAGCTTTCCAATGACGTAAATATCACCTCAATAGAAATTTGTATGAGGAAGTTATGCCTCCCACAAGTTGGCCTATCATGTTGACCACCATGGTACTGAGTGGATTCCACATCAACTCTCATTACCAACACATGTGGGGGCTGGTGCAAGCTAATGCTGGTCACTTATGATGCGTTTGTTGCAATGGACTTCTAGAAAAACAGAAATCTGAACGTCAAAAATCAATATTAGAGGTACCTACACAACTTTTTGGAATATCGCGTAACAATATGAAACGTGGACAATCGAATTACCTTCCAGAATATATAACTTTTATTTATGGAAACTAAGTATAAATCCCCCCAAAAAAGGTTCTTCTAAGGTTGGTATGTTATTTTTTTCCCAAAAAATAATGAGTATGTTTGCCTTGGTCCACTTGTTTGGTATGCAAATGGTGGAATTTTGCGAAAACAATTATATAGAGTTGTAGATAACAGGTGTGTCTAGTGCAGCGTTATTTTTCCATATTTATTTATGTTATATATTTTTTTAATTAAGGAAATCAGCGACACCCTAATATGACAAGGTCGAGCGTTGGTCCACGACATCTTGGTCTTAACATAGTCAATTAACAATATTTTTTTTTAGGATGTAGGTCTTTGTGACTTCTTGTGCAAGTTCTTTTCCGTTTTCTAAATAGGCGAGCCAATCAAAAGTTATAGCCAAAGAAAACAACCTGCCTTTTGTGTTAGATTGACGTTAGTCCATTTAAAATTAAATACAAAATAGAAAAAAATAATGATTTAAATAAAAATTACATATTCAGAATCTACAGACAAAGTTACACAAGTGTGTGAATTTTCATTAGCAGTGGACAAGCATGGCATAAGAAAAATCATGCACGAAATAGGAGAAGTGGTACAAAACATGTTTTATGTCATAAGACAATCCAAACCACTTAGTTTGGCAACCTGAACCTAAAACCAAATCAGCCAAGTCATCCACCATGTAGGTTGGAAAAAAGGTGCCTGCCAAAATTCTAAATTTAAATCACGTGTGGACGTAGTTTAAAACATAACGCGCAGGCACTAGAAGTGTGCTCGCGCTTCTAAGTGCATGCGTGCACGCATCTGTTAAGTTAAAACTTTGTTTTGAACACGGGTGTGTGCATATGTTAAAATTAAAAATATGTTTTGAACATGTGTGTGCGCATCTGTTAAGTTAAAACTTCGTTTTGATTTTATTTTCAAGCATTTTCAATGGAATGATGAGGAGGAGGAGGAGGAGGAGGATGACAATGATGATGATGAGGATGATGACTATGATGATGAGGATGATGATGATGATGATGATGATGATGATGATGATGGTGATGGTGATGATGATGAACAATGATGGTTGTTATAGCGGATTTCACCACACTAGGTGAATCACACATTGTATGGCCTTCCCCTGTCTCGCTGCAGACTCATTAGCCCCTATGGACCACTTGTTGTCTTTTGATGTGTCCTTGATCATCCATAAAAACATAAGAAAAGTGATATACGCATCTTTTTCCCCGATAACCGCGTACATACGCCGATATTCCCCCTATAGTCACGTACATCGGGATGTATGAATAATCCAAATCCTTTTGGAGCGTTCCTTGACTTGGATCTGACTCATATGACTCCTGACTTTCCATATGCCTTGAGATCACACGGATTCGACCTTTCAGTATCCCTTTGAAAAGCTATATAAGGAACCCATTGAGACATTGAAAGCATAAGAGAGAATTGAGAGTAACGAAACTATAGTCCATTGTTTCCAGAACTTATGCTTGAGTCTGCATCCCTTGGTCCCTTGGAGCACTGTTGTGTTCTTCCCAAGCTTTCCTTTTACTAGTAAGCTTGCTATCGGAGTGATGGAGGATTGAGGTGGTGGAGGCCCAAGTGGGGGATTCAGTTTCTCCAGTTCGTAGACGTGCCGTCAAAGGTTTTCACTTGTAATCTTTGATTCATATTAATAGAAATATCTTTTCCTGTCCAGTAATGTGTATTTGAATGAATATTGTATCCATTGGAATATGTCAAATGCTTTTACATTCTTGATTATATATGCTAGAATAGATCTAACACCATGAAATATAGTATGCTTATATTGTTTACTTGTTGTTGAGGAAGTATTATATCAATTCAAGCCAAAGATTGGAAAGCTCAACGGGGATCTACTTCAACCGTCCAGAATAAGGTACGAGGTTCGATCCTTTAGTGTTAGACATTTTATTTCTATTGCATATTGGGAAAGATTGATTTCTGGAGTCTAGCTGTCTATTGTGGTACCCCAAGCCATAGGAATTTCTCTTCGTAACAGAAACGGCGACTCCGCTGGGGAGTTCCTAGTAATTGTCCTTTGGGGGTTGATTTCTTGGCATTCAATGTATTTGAATTGCTCTCTCTCTCTTGTTTCTGTGTCGGGTATGGGGGCATGTATGCCTGGTAGAGCCTGATTGGTGTGAATTTAGTCTCAGCCTGTCTGTTTGCCTTGAATTTGTGCATCTTTTTCTTCCTGTACGTGGGTTTGTCACGTACAGTCGCGTATACACGCAGTTTCCCCTGGGATTTCCGCGTATACACGCAGGTTTACTGCGCACAGTTGCGTATACTCTGGTTTTTTCCTTTTTGTGGAAGATAGTGGATTGCTGGGTGAATTCTGTTAGTTGCTAAGTCTCCTTTGGCACTGCCTGAGTCTGTTAATACCTCTGTTTCTGACCAGAAACATTTTTTTAGCCTAAATTTTTTCTTTTAAGAAAGTTCTTGTCATGGCATCTTTGATTTTTTGTTTGAGATTAGTGCATTAGAGTCCTTTTGCCTTAGTGCTTTGCTGGAATGCTGTTTATGTGTGCTTACAGATTCTGGGGTGGGTAGAATCATTCTTTTGCTTTTTGTATCTCTTTATTTTCAAAAATTCTAAAAACATTTGCTTATCATCATTCATTGCATTTTGCGCATTGCATTGTACTTGCACTAGATCTAGATTTGCTTTGGAGTAATAGTTAGGACTTCATATAGGGAAATTTGCATTCAGCATTTGAAGAAGAAATTGTGCATTACATGTAGTACACATACCCTATTTTCATGGACACAATGCATTTGCATTGATTGTTAGGTGTGCATTTTGCTTCTTGTTGCGTCATAACACCATTAGTTGCATGACCATATCCTATTTTTGAGTAATAAAGCCAACTAAAATCAACGCTAATTAAAATGAATTACACTCTTTTCTTTTCTAGGGTGCACCAACAAGCTTAGGTTTTAGGATCTTGGAATAGTCCATTGTAAGTTAATTCTCCAATATCACTAAACGACAACAACTAGGTGTCTGTCGAGGGAGTGTGTGAAATCCTTGGTATAACCGGTGTTCTCAGGAAGCTCCTCTCAAAAGGGAGTCAAGCACTAGGCAGTGTGAGTGGTTGTTGATTGGGATAACCCCTGGTCGATAACTGTGTAGCAACGACGATATAGCCAGGATTGTATTCATATCTGGGGGCTCTTTCGGGAGTTTCGGGCTTTGCTACCCTACCCATACGGTCAATCCCACCTACGACTGTCCGCCTGAGCGTTGATTATATTGAGGTGACCTTAGTGACCTTACCTAGGATATCGAGGGGGTACGTGTAGAGGTTATTCTACATGTGTCCCGGCCAGGTTGGGGTCGGACAGCACAGTCGCTTTACGCGTTGAAGCTGAGGGCCACAATAATTGGTTTTGAACCTCTTCTTGTGGTGATAAGGGCCTCTCAAGCCTCTCCTAGGTGAGACATACCGGCCACATTCGGGAGCTCACTTATCCAGCCCTTGTTTGCTTGCATTTGGCTTTATATTTTATTAGTGATTGCTCTGTGCACGCTAGTTGCCCTAGGTTTTACGTAAATAGAGAGTCTTTGCTTTTTTTGTTGAGTCATTGTGGAGTCGGGTGCGGTTCCATGCCATTCTCGTCGGTTAGCAGGACTTCTGCCTTCCACTTCTCCTCCTCCTTTGGGAGAGGGGCCTAGACTGTCCAGGTGGACTATGTCACACACTGATTCACACGCCATGGAGGATCATTCAGAGACTATTCCCGAGCCACCTCCTCCCATTCGTATTGACGATGGGGAACTTACTCCTACATACGATCCTTCACCTGACCTAGCTGAGTTCGGTCCTGTGATTTCCCAGATAGAATCTTTGCATGATAGACCTACTCATCCTAGGGCAGATTCCCCATTGACACGTTACCGGTATGGAATGTCGGATGATGCCGAGACTCACTTTGACCCTCCTAGCACTAGCTACGGTAATTATGTTACGACTGGTTTTCCTATGCACGATTTGACATTTCATGTCGAATCCGACTTTGAGCCTAGCACTATGCTTGGGGGAAATCCCATGCCTTACCTTGCGGAGAGGTTTGGGAGTACTAGTCACATTGCACCTTCCATCCCAGTGGTGGAAGCTCCATCTTATATACTTCCTAGGTCTAGAGTTAGTGATCCGATAGGGATAACAGGTTCTAAATGAGTGACGATAGGCACTAGTACATATCTTCTTACAGATATTCCTTCATCCTCGCTTCCGAGTTCTTCAAATGTAAACCCTCCACCTTACTCATGTGGTCCTTCGATTCGGCACGTAGCTACGAGTCAGATCTGTACTGTGATTACTAGACCAATTGTGTCTCAAGCCTACATACCACCCGTGGTTTCGGGAGGTTATGTTCATGTTTCTAGAGGTCAGATTGCTACTTCCACGACATATATCCCTACTTTTGGTATGTATATTCCTACTTCCGGAATGTATATCCCTACCTATGGAGTGTCTCATGGGACATCGCAAGCGATGACCTATGGACCCTATTATGGGACGCAGTATGGACAGGTCTCTCCACCTTATGGGGGCGGGTATTCACAACCTGCTTACTCTCCTAATTACGGCTTTGTAGCTCCTACTAGTCAAGGTCCACCTCATTATGGTACTTCCACGCCACCCTATACGGGTCATATAGGAGGAGGTCACTATGGCCAAGGTCATGGTGGTAATCAATCCTATATGAACCAAGGAACAGTCCATAGGCCTCATCATCCTAGGCTCCCTTTCCTCGCGACACTCAATCTACCTGACTTATCAAGACTTACGAATGATCCTGTGGCTCATGACCCGGCTTGGCCGGCTGTCCCTACCAAGCTTCCTTCGGACATACCTAAGTTCGAAGGAAAACCAGGAGAGGATCCGAGTGAACACGTTACGACATTCCACCTATGGTGCTCTTCCAATTCATTGCATCCGGAATCAGTCTGTTTGAGACTATTTCAACGCACCCTTACAGGGCCTGCGGCGAAATGGTATATAGAGTTACCTAGGGGTGCCTTTACTTTGTTCGACGACATTGCGATGACTTTCCTTAATCACTTCTAGCTACCAGTGCGCTATGATGTTGGTACTGAACTCTTGTCGGCATTTCGGCAAGATAAAGCCACCCATATTTCTGATCATATTCAGGAGTGGCGTAGACGGAAGAGATTAATTAAAGCCTTTATACAGCCAGAGTTCCTCCTTGAGTGGTTCCTCAAATCTTTATTGCCATATATAGCGAAGGATGTTTCCACATCTGGAGTGTAGAATGAGGAACAAGCAATCTTTAGGGTGCAGGAACTAGACTTGATCTATGCTCAGTCTGGTTTGTTATATGAGATTATACCCAACGCTCCTCATTCTAGTTTTGATCCCAAGGTCAAACCTGGACCACATGCCGATGGCATTGTGGGTAGTGCAAGTAAGAAACCTTCAAGGTTGGTTGTGAAACAAGTTTCTCAATTGTCAATCAACCAATCTGCATCAGGACAAGCTACGAATTCGTCTTAGCCTGCCCAAATGGCGAATGTACTTGTTGTGCAATTGTCCGACCAAAAGGGTAACCAGCAACCCGGATGGAATAGAAAAAAGGGTAAAAACAATAATAAAAAGGGTGCGAATAAGAACGAAAATGCCAACAATAATGACAAGAACGGTAAAAATGTTGAGGGGTACAAGTAGAATAAACGTAAGGTTAAGTTTCCTTGCAAGCTATGTAAGGACGATCACCTCACTTACTTGTGCCCTAGAATGGATGAAGCTTCGAAGTTCATAGCACAGGGCCCAGCTGTGTTAACGAACCCTTTACCGCATAACCAGAATATGAACTCGAAGTCCCATGATCAATCTAGTGATGAAGATCCTGCTGAAACTAGTGGTTGTGCGTGCATTAATATGGTCCGTGCCGCGAAAGTTGTGACGCGTGTGAAAGATTATACTTTGTCACAACCCAACCCAGGAAAAGAACCCGATCCACCAGGAACCACTTTGCGCATTGAGAAACATGCGGATAAACCTGAGGCTGCACCTCACATTCCTAAGGGGGTACTTAAGCGTTCTGGGCATAACCCAAATCCCCGAGCCGCCCAGAATTATTTAGTTGTCGAGGACTTGGGCCATACTCCTTGTGCGATGTCTGCATTAGAAGTGCTTCAGAGTTGTCCGTCGCAAAGGAAGGATTTGCTTGCCACTCTTGGTGTGAATGGTGATGATTCTTCCTCAGTGATCAAATTTGAAACCGCAGGACATCAGCCTCGCTTGCCCTACTATGTGTCCCTTTTGGTGCATGTAGAATGTCTTAATATGATCGTCAAGAGTACTGTGATTGACGAGGGCGCTGCTGCTTCTGTGATGTCTTTGTCTTGTTGGAAGGGTCTTGGTTCTCCTGAGTTGTCAAAATCTACGACCATGCTAACTGCTTTTGATGGGAGATCATTTAGGCCGCATGGTATCCTCCCTTCCCTTAAATTCTGTTTGGGAGGGAAGACCGTTGCGATAGAGGTTGAGGTGGTTGATGCACCCCTTGACTACAATATCTTACTGGGAAGGAACTGGATGTATAGTATACAAGCCGTTGCGTCTTTCGTGTTTCGCGTTGTATGCTTTCCACATAATGGGAAGATTGTAACGATTGATCAAATGGAATTCAAGAATCCGCCTGTTTCTGCATCTTCGGAAGCTTCGGTTCCAAAAGTTGAACATTCCCAACCGGCAACTGGGAGTGTGAGTGTAGGCATGTCTCCATCCCTCATGGGAACCTTTAGTTGTCCTGCACCCGTCCTCATGATAGGATCTAGTTTTGATGGTGCTTCGACATCTACGAGATCGGTGCCTTTTCGCACAATTCATATGGGAGATCCTTGGATTCTTCCTTCACCGAGTCCTTCGAGTGAGCCCATTGAGATGAGCGTGTCGTTGCCTGCAGCCATGATAGCTTACCAAGCTAATCTTCAGTCTATTGTAGAGCCTTGTTCTTCCTCTTCATGGATGGAGGAGGAAGATCCCTATGTGCTGCCAGCATGGGCAGTACAGTCTTCTCATGCCCATGACTGTCTTGATACGGTTTTCCCTTCAGATGAAGTGATTATCGAGGCTAGGTTGGGAGTTGAGCCACCATGGGAGGGATTGCATCATAGATCAGACTTTCTTCCGGAGCTTCACCGCTTGGAGAGTGAGGAGATTCCTTCGTTGAAGTTAACCGTGGAACTCTTACCAGACACTTCACCTTTGGAGGAGCATTTGGTTCACCTTGAGCAACTCGATGAGCAGCGTAGAGATGCCTTGGTGACTCTAGAGGTTAATAAGCGTCGCGTAAAGGTCCAATACGATAAGTTTGTCCGTCCAAGAGTGTTTAGTGAGGGAGACTTGGTCCTTTTGTGGGATCAATCGAAAGAACCCTTGGGGGCAGGGAAGTTCAATCCTATGTGGCGTGGTCCTTACATGGTCAAGCGTGTATTAGAGAAGGGTGCCTACGAGTTAGTGGATTACGAAGGGACGGCCTTGGCGGAGCCTAGAAATGGGCTCTATCTCAAAAAATACTATGCATAATATTTAGCCAAGGCTGCTTGTTGTATATTATTGTATAGTTTTTTTGCATAGTTAGGTCTTGTTTATCATGATCGGGTTTGTGATTAGTTTTCGTTTCTTGTGGCAGATGTCAATGGAATCTTCCACCTACATAGGATTCGCGAATGGTGCAAGCCATCACACTCAACACTCAGCCTCAGTTGCTTGGGTGATTTATACTCCTATGGGTCAAGTACTGTCTTTAGGAGGTGTATGTCTATGGCCATCTTCCAACAATGTTGCTGAATATAGCGCCGTTATTGAGCTTCTACGGGATGCCATTTCACATGGTGTTCTGTCTCTTGAGGTACGTCTTGATTCAGAGTTAGTAGTGTCATAGCTAAATGGTTTGTACCATGTTAGAGATCCGATGTTATTGAGGAGATTCTTATGTGTGAGATTGTTAGAACGGCAATTTGAGAGTATAACATATATACACATTCCAAGAAATTATAATCAAGTTGCTGACTCATATGCTAACTACGTGTTAGATTGGCATTTGTTTCATTCATTATAAATTAATCATAAACACAATTTTTACACATGTAAGTAAATAAACCGATCACCATAAAACTTTTTATATACATCAAAAATGTGGTAATACATAGTGTCATAATACAAAATTGGGGCTTTGAAAGCCACCATCATATACACGGTAGTACAAAATAGATACACTCCCATGTGTCTAGTCCTATGGAGGTGGAGGAGGGTTGTGATCATGATATGTCACCACGGCTCTAGCTAGCTGCCGGAATAAATGCACCCATGCGCGTGGTACACCCACCACCTGTCTCTGTATAGCCTCAGGCAAGTCCTCGACTTGTGCCATGGGAACCCTGTGAGTCAGTCGCATGAAGTTGGTATGGATGTTTTGGAGCATTCACTCTGCATCCACACCGGTGATATCGTCTCCTCTTCCCCTCCATTTATGACATGGGAAGCCCTCTGGTCACCATGGTCCCACATCTGCACATGAATGGTAGATGTCATTATGTATTGTCACCCAAAAACATGTCTTTTTGATTCCATATAATCAAGAAAACACAAAAAATTAAATACTTCAAATTTTTTAAAAAGAGTGAGGGTCAAGATTCATTACCTATGTCTCCATATGCTGATCCTGGTGGCAATGGCATGTCCGGATCCCCCTAAAAATCTATCCCTGCATAAGGGTAGTCATCTATGGCAACAATATGTTGTTACCACCATGGAAAAAAGTCAGCTGGATAGGGGTTGGCCACCCTACCACCCCCCAATCTGCACATCGCATCTGCCCAACGTCGTTGGGCCGGATCTCGAACCCCGTGGAGAGGAACATCCACTCTAGGGCTCAATCCTGGAACACGCTCGAAGAAGAATGTGCTCAAAATACTGTTGAACCCGAAGTTCCGTATCCTACCTTCCTTACACTCACTGAGCTGGTGTTTCATGTTGCTCAATAGTGAAGTGCTCTAGTCATAGATGGTCCATGTAATACACTCCAACGCATAGAACATCAGTGGCCGAGAGGCCTGATGGAGTGATGCTAAGCCTGCTATCCTGCCCAGCATCAGTAGTATGGCCTTTAGGCCCAGCACCTATATAGCGTTGGTGGGAACTTGAATCCCCACCTTCTCAGTATTTGGGTAGCAGTACACAGCTATGTACTCATCGATAGTAAGCCCATGACCTGCACCACCTCGAGAACGAAGGTTCACCATCTCCCCTCATCTAGATAGACCTGTGATAAAGTAGATATCCTCCACCTCAATGGTGAGGGACATGCCGTCTATCCGGAAGGACTCTGAGTCTGGATCCCAATAGTCTACCAGCATCTGTAGCAGTCCTGGTTTGGCCCTCAAGCCACCTAGGCACCAAAAATTGTAGATTCCACACCTTCTTAGAGCTTGTTGAGCCATTATGTCGGCCCTTACTGCTTCCTCTACTTCACCATGCTCACGTTCTCGCCACTCTAGCACCATCCTGCATGAGAAATTGACCAAAATGTCCATTAGATTCTTGTAAATCCTTTTGCGTGGTGTCATACATGGCTGTTTTTCAAATAGCCGCATATGTACGCGGTTTCCAGCCCCTTTTTCCGCATATATCCAGCCCTATACGCGGAAAAAGCCTCAATACCCGCGTGGGCCACTGTGCTCGTGTAGAATTGGCCTTAAAAACCTCATTTGACCATGAAAACTTGTAAAAATTGTATTGAAATGCAAGCTGAGAGCATGAGTAAATACCTGGAAGAAACGGTTGTGAATTCCACCAGCTGGATCTCCTGGAATTTGCAGTTGAAAATCAGTGCTCCAATGGGTAAAAATTTCAAATGATTTCTATTTTTTACTATTTATAGAAAAATTTTAAATATTGGAAAATTTTTACCCCCTTTCCTATAGTTTTGACCATTTCTAACCATTTTGGACCGTTTATGACCTAATCTATCATGTAGAAGATCCGTTTCAGCCTTTGGATTGACCCGTTCGTACTGATCTCAGGTATAACGTCTACACTGGAATATAGGTTAGGTTCACCACTGTTTGCATTTTTCATGACCTTATGACCATGTCACTATATCCTTAGGTACAAACCCACTCTATTATGTCATGGAACCTTTTTGCTGCTATAGAAGTGGCATGATATGAGTGGTAGAGCCTCACCTTACATGGGTATCCTAGTTAGCGCCTTATTTGCAGTTGGTGCCCATGCCGATGTTTCTCCCTTTAGGGTGTGGGAGTCCGTTGTATAGTATTGCCATGACATTTCGCAAGATCCTCATACTCCTCTTGATCTTATGCTGGCCATGATCCCCCGAACTCCCTTGTATCAAGTTGTGGATGCATTATCATGAGCTTTTCCTGTCTTATTGAGCTTTATGCCGGCTCCCCTGACATTGTGTTTCAGCCATATAGCCCGAGCTTGTCTCATGTCTAGCCATGCAGAGCCTTTCTTTATATCCTTCGCAACTTGATTCCCTTTCTATCGAGAGGGGATTTTCCCCCGAGTGTCGATATCCTACACATGTATGCTTGCATTGAGCATAGGTATGTTCCATTGCTTGGAACTAGTTTGTTTTCCCTAAATGACACTTGTCTCCTCCTAGTTTGTAACTATAAAGCTAGTTTATTCTTTTTTCAAGCTTTTCAAATAATTAAAAAAGACCAAAAAAATCAAAAAACCAAAAAGCCAGACAAGAAAAGATATTATCTTTGGCAGCTGTCGAATCGTGTTGCCTTCGAACAAAGAACTGTATATCACATCCATTAGTTGGGTTATAGTTTGACTTAGGAGCTGTACTTGTTATCTGAGTTTATCTCCACCGACTGGTTAAGCTTCCAGTCCCTATGGAGCCTCTATTGATACCTCCTGCATCATAGAGATGTCCCAGTTTGTATATCGAATCTATGCTCTCTTCATTCAGTCACCATACACCATTATGCTTTTGTTCGAAGGAAGTTGAAACCTGAGTCGACCATTCCTCAGTTATCTTGACTTTGCATGTCGGTCATTCCCTGTACAGTTACTCGTTCATGCACCTTATGATCAAGTCCTTCCACATTATACAGCCTTGCTGAGTACCTCATGTTGGATGATGGGGGATGCCCTAATGCCCTCCTTCCAGCGGATTTCATCCCATCGACTTCAGATCATTTATTCTGGGATTGGAGTCTAGAGTCATTTTTGAGTGCCTTGAGACGTGCAGTCATCAGTGGCAGGTTCTCTCACCATCGACAGTTTTTGGAATACATCAATGTCCCCTAATCGATGGATTCTCTCAAGTGTTCGACCTCAACTCATTTATTCACACTTGTTAGTTTGCACTCTAGTACCTTGATTCCTATTTTCATTATCGGTGGGTGATCTCGCGTCTGTTAACGGTATAATCAATGACCGGTAATCAAACGATGGACTACTATCTTCGACCTCGACACCTCTATTCGCATAGTAGGACATGTACTCATAGCGGTGTGTGTAGAAGACCTTCCAGATTGGTGGCATCCATTATATGCTACCTCCTTGATCGTGCCAGTGTTCATGAGATTTCAGCTCTCGTGACTTGTTACAGTATATGTCAGACATTTCCAGCCACTATGGAGATCTTGATCTATTGTATATCTTCAGCCTTTGTGGAGATCATGGTCCTTTGTATATATTCATCATGGAGATTCTGATCTATGTATATTGTACTTGGCGATGACCACATATGTGTTATCATGTTTCATGCCTATTCATGGCCATTGTACTCTTATGTATCCAGGACTGCTATATGTATTTGTAGTTATATGCAGAGTTGTATTATGGTATTATGCTGATTGGGTGGCTGGTCTTCCATTTGGGTACCTTCATCACTTCACTTCTGGGATGGACTTATAATGTATTTCAGCCATCGTATAACCCCTCTGATCTCATACATTAGGGGGCATCTGTTATAGCGTATTTCACCACACTAGGTGAATCACACATTGTATGGCCTTCCCCTGTCCCGCTGCAGACTCATTAGCCCCTATGGACCACTTTTTGTCTTTTGATGTGTCCTTGATCATCCCTAAAAACATAAGAAAAGTGATATACGTGGCTTTTTCCCCGATAACGGCGTACACATGTCGATATTCCCCCTATAGTCACGTACATCGGGATGTATGAATAATCCAAATCCTTTTGGAGCGTTCCTTGACTTGGATCCGACTCATATGACTCCTGGCTTTCCATATGCCTTGATATCGCACGGATTCGACCTTTCAGTATCCCTTTGAAAAGCTATATAAGGAACCCCTTGAGACATTGAAAGCATAAGAGAGAATTGAGAGTAACGAAACTATAGTCCATTGTTTCCAGAACTTATGCTTGAGTCTGCATCCCTTTGTCCCTTAGAGCACTGTTGTGTTCTTCCCAAGCTTGCCTTTTGCTAGTAATCTTGCTAATTGAGTGATGGAGGATTGAGGTGGTGGAGGCCCAAGTGGGGGATTCAGTTTCTCCGGTTCATAGACGTGCCGTCAGAGGTTGTCACTTGTAATCTCTGATTCATATTAATAGAAATATCTTTTCCTGTCTAGTAATGTGTATTTGAATGAATATTGTATCCATTGGAATATGTCAAATGCTTTTACATTATTGATTATATATGATAGAATAGATCTAACACCATGAAATATAGTATGCTTGTATTGTTTACTTGTTGTTGAGGAAGTATTATATCAATTCAAGCCAAAGATTGGAAAGCTCAACGGGGATCTACTTCAACCGTCTGGAATAAGGTACGAGGTTCGATCCTTTAGTGTTATACATTTTATTTCTATTGCATATTGGGAAAGATTGATTTCTGGAGTCTAGCTGTCTGTTGTGGTACCCCAAGCCATAGGAATTTCTCTCCGTAACAATGGTGGTGGTGATCATCATCATCATCATCACGATGACTATGACTATGATGACGATGATTATGATGATGATGATGATGATTACAATGATGAGGATGATGATGTTGATGATGACCATGATGATGATGATGATGATGATGATGACAATGATGACGATGATGAGGATGATGATGATGATCACGAATAGTATGACTATGATGACAATGATTATGATAATGATTACGATGATGAGGATGATGATGACTATGATGGTGATGATAATGATGATGATGATGATGACAATGATGATGATGAGGATTATGACTATGATGATGAGGAGGAGGATGAGGATGATGATGTGGAGGAGGAGGAGGAGGAGGATGACTATGATGAGGATGAGGATGATGATGATGACAATGATGATGATGATGATGACGATGACGATGATGATGAACAATGATGGTGATGATGAGGATGAGGATGATGACAATGATGATTATGATGAGGATGAGGATAACAATGATGATGATGACGATGATGACAATGATCGTGATGATGATGATGACGACGATGATGATGATGACAACGATCATGATAATAATGATGATGATAGGTTTAGTTGAAACTTTGCTTTGAGTTTATTTTCAAGCATTTTCAATGGAATGATGATGATGACCATGACGATGATGATGAACAATGATGAGGAGTAGGATGATGAAAATGATGATGATGAGGATGATGACTATGATGAGGATGATGAGGATGATGAGGATGAGGATGATGATGACAATGACGATGATGATGAACAATGATGGTGATGATGATGATAAGGATGATGCCAATGATGATGGTGAGGATGATGACTATGATGATGATGAAGAGGATGAAGATGATGATGATGATGATGATGATGACGATGACAATGATGATGAACAATGATGGTGATGATGATGATGATGATGATGACGACGACGATGATGACGACGATGATGAGGAACAATGATGATGATGATAGGTTTAGTTGAAACTTTACTTTGATTTTATTTTCAAGCATTTGCAATCGAATGATGATGATGAACAATGATGATGAGGAGGAGGAGGATGGTGACAATGATGATGATGAGGATGATGGCTATGATGATGAAGATGAGGATGATGATGATGGCGATGACGATGATGATGAACAATGATGGTGATGATGATGATGATGATCACGATGACTATGACTATGATGACGATGATTATGATGATTACGATGATAAGGATGATGATGTTGATGACGACGATGATGATTATGAGGAGGATGATGATGACTATGACGATGAACAATGATGGTGATGATGATGATGAGGATGAGGATGAGGATGATGACGATGATGATGAGGAACAATGATGATGATCACGATGACTATGACTATGATGATTACGACAAGGAGGATGATGATGTTGATGACGACAATGATGATGATGATGAGGATGATGATGACT
>LPNX010080734.1:190800-215880 GCA_001517045.1 Pseudotsuga menziesii
CCCAGTATGGGGGAGATCTTGTAACCTTATGTAACGTTCTTCATGTAACTTTCCTACTATAAATGTCTCGCATAAACCAGTGTAGATCCAAATCCTATGCTCTATCAAGCATCAAGAGGGATCAAACCTCTTGAGATGCAAACCTCTTCTTAGGTATTGCACTCAATGAACTATCAAGTTTGGCATGTCCTATATATAGCCATTGATTTGATTCAAACCAAAAAACACATATTTTTATTTAAGGTCCTTATTTATGGTTGACATATAATATTTTTTATTATTTTTTATTTTGTTAGGAACGAATATTACAACATTTCCCCATACATGGTTTTAAAACGTTATGCAAGGCCCTCCTACAACCATGGGTTGTTTAGGAGGCCTTGCACATGGACTTAAAACCATTTGCAAGGCCCTCCTAAACCATGTACAATAAAACCATGGGTTGTTTAGGAGGCCTTGTACATGGTTTTAAAACCATGTGCAAGGCCCTCCTAAACTATGTACAATAAAACCATGGGTTGTTTAGAAGGCCTTGCACATGGGGCCAACATTTTTTTGTGGATAATTCATTTTTTTATTTTTTATTATTTTGTCATGGTAGGAACATTACAACATCTCCCCCATATTGTGTTTTTTCTTGACCCAAAATTTTTATACAGATAATTAAATTTTTACTTTTTATTGTTTTGTTAGGTAGGAAGATTACAACATCTCCCTTATATTAAGTTTTTTTTTTGCCGACATTTATTTTGGCCTATAATTAAATTTTTTATTTTTTATTAATAAAAATAATGTTACATAACATTACATAACGTTATGTAGCATTACAAGATCTCCCCCATATTGGGCTTTAGAGCGCCTCTCGGGGAAAAAAAAAGTTAATTAAAGGCCAAAAGAATGTCAGGCACAAAAAAAACACAATATGGGGTAGATGTTGTAATGTTCCTATTTAGCAAAATAATAAAAAATAAAAAATTGAAAATTTGTATTTTTAAATTGTGGAGTAGTTTCTAAAATCCATTGTTCTAAAAAAGTTTTTTTTTAATTTCATAACAATGTAACATATATACATTTTTGAACTAAATGATAGTATTTTTTCATATAATTATGTACATACATATAGGACATCTTGTTCTAGTGCAACAATATTTTTCCAAAATTATTGATGATGTTTTCATTTTTTTATGATTTATTGAAATTAAATAAGCATAAAAAGGATGTCGTGTGCATGTGCAACACTTTAGGGGCATGACTTAATGCAATTGTCGACATATTAAATTTTAAACTACCTAAATACAACTATTAGTTGGGAAAATTTAAACTTCAAATTCAAGTATTGAATTATTAGGTACAACTATACAATTAATAGATACAACTATGAGCTTAACTCCATTAATGATACAACTATTAGTTTAACTTCAAGTCCAATCATGATTTTTACTTAAACTTCAAATTCAAATTGGTAATTAAAAATTCAATCATGAAGATGTACAACTATTGGATTATTAGATACAACTATTGTCTTAACTTCAACTCTAATCATAATTATATTAGATTAAAACTATTAGATAACTATTAATAGTTCAAGTATATACCTATCCTTTTATTAAGAAACTTATTAATATGGTTATTACTACTTTAATTGATATTATATTGAATTTGATGTCATTTATACTTTTCATCATTAATATATATTAAATAATTTAATATACTTCATTTATAAACTCTATAACTTCTAACCAATAAGCTATTCCCCATACATACATACATACATATACATAATGTAAGCATTAATTTTTTCATAATAATATACATTATTTTAATTTTATTGTAATTTAATATATTAAACTCTAAATTATATTTATACTAATATGCGTTATTTGGATAATCACTCCTTAGAAAAAGCTAGAAAACTTTAATTGATGAAAAAATTAGAAATTTTAATGGAGTAACTTTTATTATTTTAAGAATGTTAAATAATTTATAATTAAAATCATTTTAATTATGAAGAGGGAGTAAAGCTCTAATAGATTAACTTTATAATTAAAATAATTTTAATTTCGAAAAAGTGAGAAAAGCTCGAATGGACTGACTTTATTATTTTAGTAAACGAGCTTTTTTAGTTTTTTTTGTGCATGCTACTTTCTTTTTCATGCTAATTTTATCCACGCAGCTTTTTCTTTTGTGTTTTTACAATTTATATAGCCAGCTTTAGCTTTTGTCTTTTTACATTTTAGTATAAATATCTATGGATGCTACGAAGCTATATATATTCTTGCAAAAATCTTTTCCATCGATTACTTATTGATTTTGTGAAAAGTTCTTTAGCCTGTTATTTATTGATTTTGTGAAAATCTCTTCGGCTTGTTATTTTTTCTAAACAAATAAAAATGGAATCCCAACAGGGGGAGGTGGACATGGACATTGAGTTGAAGGCTGACGCAGATGAATACAGTGATGCCATCTTGGAAGAATTAGAAGACATCAAGAAAAGAAGGAAGGAACTAGAAGAAGAGGAAGCTAATTTGTTAACAAATCTGTAGACCAACTCAACAAAAAAAATCCAAAAGCCTGTTGCTTCACTTGTTACAGTTGAGGCAATTAGCAAACAAGAAGTGGATTCATGTCTGTGTTTGTAGGCAACATTCCTTATTCATGCACCGCAGATGCACTCAAGCATTGTTTTCAATCATGTGGAACAATGAATCGAGTTACTATTTTGACAAACAAATTTGGTGAGCCAAAAGGATATGCTTATGTCGAGTTTTCAAAGGGTGAGGATGCTGCTGCTATTCAAGATGCTCTTCTTCTCAATCAGTCCAAACTTTGTAATCGGCTACTGAAGGTTAATCACTCCTTAGAAAAAGATAGAAAAATCTAATATAATATATTAAACTCTAAATTATATTTATACTCATATGCGTTATTTGAATAATCATTCCTTAGAAAAAGCTAGAAAACTTTAATTGATGAAAAAACAAGCTAGGAAACTTTAATTGATGAAAAAAATAGAAATTTTAATGGAGTAACTTTTATTATTTTTAATAGTGTTAAATACTTTATAATTAAGATCATTTTAATTATGAAGAGGGAGCAAAGCTCTAATAGATTAACTTTATAATTAAAATAATTTTAATTTCGAAAAAGTGAGAAAAGCTTGAATGGACAGACTTTATTATTTTAGTAAAAGAGCTTTTTCATTTTTATTTTGCGCAGGCTACTTTCTTTTTCATATCCAAGAAGCTTTTGCTTTTTTATTTTTACAATTTATACAGCCAGCTTTAGCTTTTGTCTTTCTACATTTTAGTATAAATATCTATGGATGCTACAAAGCTATATATTCTTGCGAATATATTTTCCACCAGTTACTTATTGATTTTGTGAAAACTTCTTCATCCTGTTACTTGTTGATTTTGTGAAAATCTCTTATGCCTGTTATTTTTTTCTAAACAAAGAAAAATGGAAGCCCAATAGGGGGAGGTGGAAATGGACATTGAGTTGAAGGCTAATGAGATGGATTTGAAGTCTGATGTAGATGAATACAATGATGCCATATTGGAAGAATTAGAAGAGATGAAAAAAAAATAAAGGAACTAGAAGACGAGGCAGCTAATTTGTTAACAAATTTGTAGACCAACTCTGAAAAAAAAATCCAAAGGCCTGTTGCTTCGCTTGTTACAATTGAGGCAATTAGAAAACAGGAAGTGGATTCACGTTCTGTGTTTGTAGGTAACATTGATTACTCATGCACCGTAGATGCACTCAAGTGCCATTTTCAATCACGTGGAACAATGAATCGAGTTACTATTTTGATAATAAAAAAATTGCTGAGCCAAAAGGATATGCGTATGTCGAGTTTTCAGAGGGTGAGGTTGCTACTATTCACCCTCTCTTTATAATGGCTATGGGAACTACTCAAAGATCAAAGGAAGATTCAGGCACCCCATGGGATATAGGGTGAATTATTGAAATCAGTCAAAGTAATTTTGCCCAAATTTAGTTTGTAAGTACTGTTACTTGATATGTCTCAGTTTGCATGGTTGTTGGAGATTATCCAACACTTCAAATTTCTATTCATCATTATTTTACGCTCTTCCAATAAAAATATATTTTTGACATTTACAGTGTTGGATTGAAATATAAAATTTTGAATATTTTGGCTGCAATCTTGACTGTTATGACTACAGATATGCCTTGATCATTTAATAAAAATAAGATAGAATGGCATAAAGACATGAACTTGAAAAGAAGGTAAAATTGAAATTGAAAGTGCGATAACAAAAAATAAAGATAACTATAGGACGAAGTTTGCTGGAAAGGGGGAGTCTATAATAGCCCATTTAGGGAGAGACAAAATAATTGAATGAAATTAGTCTGTATAAATTGTTGTGATGATTCGAAGGTATAATGGTTAATTTCTTTGTGTAAACTAGAATTGCATGATTCATGTATGAGGATCTAATATCAACAATAGATATAGTTCCAATACCGTGACCAGGGGGGATGCACTATTAATGTGTAGATTGTCTTCATACTTATTCTAGAACTTCAAGACGAGGTTTGTTGAAGTGAGGGTGTATGTAGCACCCTATTTTCAGCTAGGCTATTGAAATTATGATAACTATTCTTTGAGGGAATTCAATGATGAATGACCCAATTAAATGTGGTTTGAGCACTAAAAATATGTATGGAATTATTCTTTGAAGGAATATGGTTTTAGATGACTTAGACATGCGTGAAACATTTATTTGTTTAGGAAAAATTATGAAGAGGATAATAGTATGATGTATTGTCAAATGATAAGTAATTATGATTATGAAAATGATGTCAGCATTGGTAAAAATATGAGTACCGTTATATTATGATGAATGAAGAGTCATGTGATGTTAGCAACAAAGATTGATTGATGTGCAAATGAAAGATGATGGTATAGTAAATGAATGTTGACAAAATTTTATGTGATATCTACAATGTGCTTTAATGGTCTATCGAGTGTGACAGTAAAGAAAGGAACATAAGACACAAGAAGGTGTCAATATACAAGGAATCTAGATGAGTTGAAAACTATGGTAGGTGATATCCACCTAATTTTATGTTATGTGCAATCATGTGATAAGGTATGATTTGCATGGAAACTGGATGAGCTAGGAACCTTCGGTAGTTTATGTCGATTTGATGTTCACATTATGTTTAAAATCTTGTTTATAAGATTTGATGCACATAAGCTATGATGTGCATGGACTCTTGATGAAGGAGAACCTTAAACAATCAATGTCAATTTGATGTTCATATTATGTTTGAAATCGTGTTTATAATATTTGATGCACATAAGGTATGATGTGCATGGAATTTGGACGAGTCAAGAACCTTCGATAGTTAATGTCAATTTGGTGTTCATATTATGTTTGAAAAATGATTTATAATATTTTATGCACATGAGGTTTTATGTGCAGATGATGGGATTATGTTTTCCAATCGATCCACATTAGGTGTCGGGGCTAAAAAATTATACTTGTAATTCTAGCAATAGGATGATGTGATGAGCTTTGAATAGAGTGAGGAAAAATCCTTCTCATCAGATGTGCGTGCCGTGAAGGTAGGTCATGAGTCGGTCACTCACGAATATCATACTAGGGGGGTGGCATAATAAGGATTTGGACTTATTTCTCGGGAACCACCTAGTCCTACATAAGGTAAGCATATTGAGGTAACATTGGCTCATCCATCATACCAACTCCTCATGTGTGGGAATTATAGAAAGGGCATGCGAGAAGCATATCACCTTGATAATCCTGGTTGCAACAAGAATGCAGTGATAATCGACATCAATTTTGAATCAGGGTAGGGGGGGTGTTTAATAAAATGTTTAGAAAGAATTCAGTAAAATTATAGTAAGTTAAATTAAAAATAATAATAATAAACAAATAAGCAAATAACAATAACAATAACAATAATAAATGAATAAATTAAAATAAAACAATATTTATATATAATGAAATGAAGGTAAATAAAGCTAAATTGAGAAAACGATTAAAAGAGTGAATTAAGGAACTGAACTAAAGTAAAATCCTATCTAATCGAAAAAGAACCAAAGGGGCCTATGATAACTAAAAAGTTGGTCGGTAAATAAAATAAATTAAGTAAACTGAATAGTTAACTAAAAGTGGTGCATGGGATGCATGAGAATTAACAAAAAGGTTAATAAAAGAAAAAACATAGCAATAGCTCAAGGGATTTTTAGACCTGACATAGTTTTAAGCACTTGGTGGTTGTGAGGCCACTATGGTTGAGGGTGTGGTCCAGTATGATGTGAGAGAGGTTGGGAGTGTCCCATCAATAGCATGGCATCATACTTCCTTTGCTATCTAAGTATTGCCAGTCCCATTGAGCTCAGGGGTCCCGAGGGAAGGAGAGTACCAATCAGGGTATGGTAGGGAAAAAATCGATGGATCCGACATGATTGACAATCTGGAAACTACAATATATTTTGACAACAAAACATCCTTCCACTTCATCCTCAACTGTCAACAACTAGCGATGAACATGTATCTAAAGTTATTGAATTTGTGATTATTAAGCATGAAATGGAAATGGATGAATCTAAAAGGATGTAAATGGATATGTTAAATTTGATAGCATGCATATGTATGTGGCTTTCTTTGTATTCGATTTTAAGGAAAAAATGTTCTTAACTAAACCTTGTTTTCTTAAGATCTAGATTTTCTATGCATGCACATTAGGTTTTTTTGTTGGATCCCTTGGAGGGTCATTACATTCACCCATGCCCCTAGGTCCTCATTACTGATAATATTCCAATCATGTTGCTAATGGGGTCCTTGATTGGAACCTATTACATTAAAAATCCATATAATCTTGTAAGAAAACAAATCCTAGTGTGTTTTTACCATAGAAGTTGTGTTAGTCCCTCAAGCTACACATCAACATAAAAACACATATGAGAATAATCGTAAACACACAACATAAATGTGCACATAAAACACATAGATGTTCCCAACGTGATGCAAAAAAATGATGTGTGTGTGTGTATATAAAAGTTTTATATACATCAAGGGCCTCATGGGACATATGTACAAAAAATAATTCCTTATGGGGGTACATTGAAAATTTTCCTCCCATAAGCAATGCTAATAACATATACAAAATGGGGCTCATCACCTTATACAAAAATAAAATACATGATCCCCCGGACCCATGGAGTGTCCCCTCGTAACGAAGAATAATTCCTTAAGATCACCACAAGGGGAAATTCCCACACCAATACTGCTAGTGGACCTAGAGATTTCCTTAGACTGAGAGCTAGCATTTGTTTTGTTGATGGAGGAATCTGTCCTCCCTGGACTCCCCATTTTATGTGACTAGCCAAAACAACTCTGAATATCACCTAGCTCCACCCAGGTCCACACAGTGTAAGTAACCAAACCACTTGGGATAATATCATCACTAAGAGCACCCAATGGACACTCATCCATGCCGGCATGATAAGGATGCTAAACCACCTCTCTAGATCAACCAAGTATACTATAGTTAGGGTCCCAAGTAAAACACCTTTTGTGAGTGAAACACCACCCACTGGTCTAGATTACCCCGTTTCTCCCCCTACTCGACGATTTCCCTCATCCCATCTCCTATAATGTTGAGGATCTATGGGGTTTAGCACATCCATAGAAGTTGGTGCCCCAACATCTCTCACTAGCCTAACATCTGCATAAAAACATCATCCAATGTCAATACCCAATGTATACATATGCATGCTCAACAAAACATGTGCATATCAAGAAAATATACAAATCATGTATAAATAATATCCCATTGGCACAAGTAGCTACATATCACCATGGAAGTCCATCCCACTCTAAGGACATTTCCCCATAGCTTAGATCCTTTATCTCCACACCTGTAAATAGTGCTCTGTGAAAATAGAGCCCACCTTATCGACACCATATTCCATAGGCATTAGACACCCTAAGAATCTCATTTGTGTCTCCCTCGACCCTCTTGGGGGTACTACCACTAGCAGTCACAATGATGGGTACCTATCAAATAAGTAGAAGCATATCATTCTCTAATATGTGAACTCATCGATACCCCACATAGACATCACATTCAACATCTCATACACATGCTGCAACATAATACACCTCGAGGATACCTTATTCCCAAACATATCCCGCTCCATTAATAGGAGTTGTACTCTAGTAATTTGGTTGGTGCTCATTACATCGAGCAAGGCCCAAACCATAGTAGCTTCTACAACCCATATATAAATGCCCACAATCTGGTAAATCCAAATCTTCCCAGTAACCCATGTGACCTGGTCCCTATGGCAATACTCGGCTATGAGATGGTCAGTTCTATGATAAATAGCTAAGGAGAGATGCATAGGATCCACAACCATGGATTGACGTCAACCTTGTATTAAATACAACCATGGATTGAAGTTAACCATTCTCTCATGGATATGTCAACCATGGTCAACATAAAAGTTCTCTTGGTTATGTCAACCATGATCCACTAAATTCAACCATACCTAGAAACAATGGTCAAACATGGTTCAAATCCTACCTTGGTTCAATGTCAGCTATGGATTAAATTCAACCATGATGAACCATGGTATAAATAATTGAAGTTGTATTATTTTAAATTATTTAATTTATATTTATATATTTATTATCTATTTAGTTATATTATTTATTTTCTATGTTTTCGTTTGTAAATAATAATTTTTTAGTTTTTAATAATAATAATAATAATTCACTAATCCTTCTGTGCACTCTAGCCATCAACTAGAAAGCCATATTAATTAATAATATGTCTTATATACGTGGATCAACATATATCAACCACTTTTAAATTTGTGGCCACGATTGATATACATCAATTGTCATATGTAAGCCATATTATTATCTAATATGACGTGCTAGTCAACAATATATGGATCTTTTCATTATTCTCGCCCAACTTTCTTAATATGTTTTACATCTTCAATGACAACTACGACAACTATGGTAGTCTCTATCTCTTCTAATATTATTAGAGCAATGCCATATTCATCATTGTTTGTTGCCATACTGTACTTTTTGTGACATATTTTTGTCTAATCTTAATCTAAAGTTCAAAACAAAGATTACACAGTCAATTAATTAAAACTAAAAAAAATGAAACTTGCATACTTGGTTAGAGGTCATATATTATCTACTTTACTCATTGATATCAATTTCAACCATTGCAAGCTTCACTCGACCATACAAAGTTTACCATTATAATAGCGGTGGAATTATTATTTTATGATTAAACATCTAATACAGTTTCATCAAAAGTCTAGATCCATCTTAATTCACTATTTATCATGCATCATTAGGGATAAAATACATGGAGCTTCAAATTTTTCCTCAAATTTTGACATATTTAACTCTAGATATCTAATCGGCCAATAAGAATAAAATCCCTTGAAATTTTTTTGTAACAACCCCATGTGACCTCAATGCTTTTGAAAAAGAAAAATCACATCAAAAACTTAAACCTTCGGCACAACCACACAGCCAGTATTACATTTGATTCTGCTCCGACAGAGTTCACTCTTACTATCATGATATATATATCTACAGTATTATTAATTTATTCAGGAAACATACATTGTATAAAGCCATAATTATGTGGACAATAATTTTTACATTTTCATCTTTCTAAGAGTCTTTCTTAAGTACTGTCTTTCGATGAAGGCCTTTCCTTCTAACTACCACATAATCTCCCTACCAAAGCAATCATAGTAATAATCATAGACTTCATTATCAAACACCCTACATATGATGAAACTACCTTTGTGACTAACATAATATATAAATCAATCCCTAGAAGGTGTTGGTCATTAAGAGGGGACTTATTGTTACAACAAAAGTCCATCGTCCATTGCATTCCTTCCCATGATCCATATTTTATAATCCTTAATACATTAGGAAAGGACCTCGATCAATAACTCAATCTTTTACCATCTATTAGGTTATCTATCATGTTATAAATATCAAATAAATGATCTTGCTCAACATCTTAAAACATTCATTGGAATCATTCGACCGTTTGCACCATCGCATCAATCAATATCATTAGTTAAAACATCTAGAGTAGTTAAGATCAAAGCACATTACATCAGGAACACATTAGATAAGATACATAAAAGCACCTAAGATAATTACATTAAGAACACAAAATAATCCACATCAAAGCACATGAGGACAAGACAATGTACGTGGTTCACCCCAATCTTGGGGTTACATCCACCAAAGAGTTAGCCAACCTCTTTATTTATAAATCCACCTAGAAGGGTGTACAACCTACATCATAATGATGCATCATACATTTTTCTTTCTCATAGCTATTCATATAATCATGGAGTTACCTTACATCATCAACCAGAGACCTGTATGATAAGAAGAGCATCCTTGGCTACCCCACAAGTATGCGTGGCCTCCAATTAAGAATTCGCTAAAACATCAATTGCTTTATATATCCACCTGATTAAGTCTGAAATATTAGGTTCCTAGATGGTTTAAAATTAACTCTACACTTCAATGGTTTTATTCATTAGCAATTTTCATTTTCAAGCTATGGTTACTTATTCAATCCATTGACTCATCACAGTCCCACAATCATTAAAGTAAAAGTCCAGGAGCGGCCTTTATCTATAATTCTTAAACAAGGCCTCAGTAGTCCTTCAAAATAAAATGCAGATTGCATGACTATTTATATTTTATTCCACAAGTGTATTTGTTTGTTGTTATAATATTTCTCTAACTTGTATGCTAGTTTTTCTTAATTAATGTTTTTAAGAGTCTTTTATGGCAGCCTACTCCTCAGACAGTTCTAAAATACCTGTTTATGCAGATATCTTTGTTTCTGGGCAATGTTTTTCACTGTATTAGTGATTTACACAAATGAATGTCCACATATTTTGTATGCTATGATTTTTTTCAATTTTTATAGGGATGCCAATAAAGTTTGCACACCTACTTAATTTCATTTCTGTGGCAACATCTTCTTCTAGTATATCAGTTTGAATACAATGAGTTCAATTCTTTTTACCTTAATTTTCTAGGCATCTGCAGAGACTCTATTTTAATTTTCAACTTACACAGACTCCAAGCAGAGTTTTGATGATAGCAATTCTTTTATGGATTAGTGATGATTGATTGCAGTAGACATGGTTGATTTGGGTAGAGATTGTTACAGACAGTGTTTAAAAAAATCAGCCTCTTGACACCCTTAACACCTAATACAGGGTTACTAGAAGACTGCAATAAGACTCTAAGAATAGGGAAAAAATATCACAAGGTTATAGAAACAAACCTTGATCTTGCTTATGGTTGCAATAACCATGAAAACATTTTAGTAACCTCACAAAAGAATATGATCAGTTGTTTTTTCAGAACTCAAATGTGACATACATCAAGAACATACCATACAATAATGATGGTTGTTCACTTGAAACCCACAATCCCATGAAAAATTGAAAGACGAGGAAAGAAAACCATAACCTATTTATGGGTATTTTATGCAGTCACTTACTGCCAAAGATTGGAACAGGAAACTACAAAATTCAAAATTTGAAAGAGTCGTCCAAATTTGCACTAAGAGATACTAGCAAAACACAAGAGGCAACCACAACTACTGGGGATACTTGCTTGCATTTATCTTTTGTCCAAATCACATCTACCGCGGATGCTAGCTCTAGAACGAAAATTAAAAGGACCTGAAATGCAAGACCCATATTCCACAGATCTGAAGTTTCTTCAAAACTCCAGTTTTGTCATATAATAAAGGCGACCCAGTTTGGATGATAGCCGAGAACACAATTAACTATGTACCAGCAGGAAAGGAAAAAATAACTATACTTGGTTAACCATCTAATGCCGGCTAAGAGAATTCGTAGAAGAATATTTCTAAAAGTATGAACCAGTAGAAAAAAAATGCAACGACACAGATAAAGTTGAGTCTGTAGTAGATGAATCCAAATCAGTTTTGTAACTAGACACACAAATCGAACTAATAACTGGCATAATGTCAATAGATTTAGTATTAGCTGAGATAAGAATTCAGGGTAAGCATAAGTAAAATATTATTCTAGGATTCACCAACAACCCACAAATTCGATTCCGAATCACGATTGCAGGCACCATATACACAAATACTAGAATTTAAAGGTTCATAAACCTACACGTCTACTTATAAATCCTATAAGGAAATAAGCAAAGGGTTAAAAAAAGAAAACCATGCTCATACCTTCCATCTCAATCGCACACCATTTCACAAGATGTGGATTTTTTTGTTGAGCACTTCGTAGCTCATAGGGAGAATGTTTTTCTTGGGGGGGGTTCCAAGCATCCCTCACATTCCACAGACTACTCACCATCCTTCCCTTCATTCCCCCTCCAAAACGATCTCACCACATTATTATAAATCCAGGTAATTTCTAACGTCTCTAAAATCAGCCATCATTAATTTCGGTAACACCTCCATCATTTGCCACTGTGAGTCAGGGATTTTAATGCCTCCATAACATATGTTCATCAATAGTTAATACCAAAATTGTAACGCTTCCATGATCTATGCTTCAATAGTCAAAGCCAAAATAATAACGCTTCCTTAATCTATGCTTCCCAATATTTCATACTAAAATAGTAATTGTCCAAACCTTGACTTAAAGGGTAAGAATAATACTCCATCGCTATGGGTATGTGGTTCTATGGAGATTAGGTATATAAGTAATAATGTACTTATACACGTAACACATGAAGTTTCGTTGGCTATTCCAATATATATATATATAATTTTCTTTTATATATAATTCCAACGTAATTTCCTTTTATATATATAATTCAAATGTAATATATATATAATTCGAGTACAAGTTCCTGTTACTACATAGTGTTCCACTTATATACTTTTATCTAGTGTTCCATATACATGAATGTTATGACATGTTCCATTTTTCCCATGATATAATTGCTTCCACTATTATATATGAAATCCCTTTATATATAATATATATATTCTGCCATTATATATATATACTTTTATATATAATATCCATGTCTTCTTCCTCCAATGCCTCTGACTAATGCGAGGTGGAAGAAACCTTATTGAGGGTTAGGGTATTTCTATTCCCACTTTATGATCTATTTGAATATGTTGTAGTTAGAAGTCTCTTTTATGCGATAATTCCCCCATGATCAAGCCCTAGTGTCACATGTCCGCAAATAAGTAAATTACTAATTACGCGTGTGAGAAATCTTATAAGCGGCTTAAGTTCGAAGGTGCAGACAGTGGCTAGTTCCCTCGTTGACATCGCGATGATACCTAGTTACCATTATTCGACCTCCATGTTTTCCTCTATTGTTTACCCTTCCCTAGTGGATTAGTTTCCAGTCGTTTAACTTGCGTCAATGTATTTTTATTCTCCTAAATCCACAGATTTAGGGAATTAATCACCTACTTACTAAGGTTTTACTGGTGGGGCCTTGGCCTTGAGATCCTCACTGAAAAATAAGTACAATAACATTAGACTATTACAAAAATACTTAGGGAATATAAGGGGGATATTACATCCTCCCTCCCTTAAAAATAACACCATCCTCGATGTTCTTGTTTTCCATCTTATCTAACTTCTTCTCATGAGGCATCCCTTTTTGTTTCGCCTTTTCCTTCCTGATCTCTATTGATCCTTCGTGTTTCTCCTCAAGTTGTTGTCGCTCAAGACCTCCAGCTTCCTGTAACAGGATCGGGTCTATCCCAAGTAATTCATGTCAAAATCACATTTCAATCTTAAACATAAGCCATGGGTCCATTTGCATTATAACAATCTGCAATTTATCCGACACTTTCTAGTTTTTTTATTGGTATCATACACCCAATTATTTTCATAATGCAATTTTTTTTCATCAATAAAACATAATTACTACCCTTTGGCTGTTGGTTTTATCTCCAACCTTTGGATAGCTATGCCATCCTCAACCTGAGGAAATCCTTTCTTCACATTACACATTAAGCATGTAACAGTCTAATTACTTGGAAATTTGTTTAACATGTTTTACGTTCGTTATGTTTTCCAAACTCCCTTGAGTTCCTTTTCCATTCTCATGTGGACTTACAACAATTTTTGAGGTTACTCTCCCTTTTAACCACTAGTTAAAAATTTTCTCCTCAGTGACATCAAACAGCGTCCTGTCTTCCAGATGTCTATCTTTCCCTAGGTCTTAATATTGATATCATACTCCTTTGTGATTTCCCCCAAGCCTCCTTGCTTGAGTCCAGGAATCCATTTTCCACCCAGCCCTGCTAGGGTCCAAAAAAGTTGAGTTAGATCATCAATTTTCTTGCCACACCATATGCCTATCACCAATGTGCTCACATGGCAATCATTTGCCTAACCCCATTGTGCTCTTGCAGCATATATGCCTAACACCAATGTGCTCATGTGGAAATCACTTGCCGAAAACCATTGTGCTCTCGCAGCATTCAATTTTTCCTCGTTCGTATTTAGTATAAATTTCAACTTTTACTTTACTCCTTGGTGCTTAGCATGACTTAACCATCATTGTCCTAATTCTTGAATCAGCTACACGGTTAGTCGAAGCATCTATTGATAACCCAAAATTTCATTAATCAATCATTAAAATTTCATAAGTTGCAGTGATTTTAATCATCATTCATGAGTTATATATAATCTTGTAAATCATCTAGAAAAATTACTCCTTACTCATTTCTGAGCAATTGAGCGCAACTTATATATGCAGGAGGATTTATATACCATAGTGAATGTCGATTGTAACAGTGGTCATAATCTTGGTGAACCCTGCAATGTCAGTATATAAACAACATCATCCTCAGTAAATCCTAGGTTTATAAAACCTCAAAATTTGACAACTTATAATAAGTAAAACATCACCCATTCTTAACCTCATTATTTGAGGCAGTGACTATTCTTACTAATAGTCAATTCCGACTGATAGTGTCCTTAGCATATCTTGCAATGTTAGCATATAACATTATACAACATTCATCAATTTATTATTTTCAATATTAATATCTTTAGACATCCTTACTGATCTATATTTGGATTATTACTAGTGAAAGGATATTCCAACTTTACACCACATTCATTAGTGGCAATTCTAGGGACATAGAAATTCCAATAATATCAGTAATTCAAAGTAAATCTGCTTACCATAATTTCATATCTCAACTACTTATGTTATATCTTATGACTTTTCTAGTTCATCAAAATGAGAACCTTTATATAGGTGCACTCTTTCTATACGACCAACAACATTAGGCACAACACATCATGCTATTTACCTTAGTTGTTTTGTAGTCCAAGTTCATAAGCAGTCTAGTTTTATTTTCCCTTTCTTGAAGAATACTGTAAGGAATGTTGTCGTTTTCATGAAAATGTATAAGAATATCAATAATACCAATGAAAATGTATAAATAGATCAATAGTCTTGATTAGCATAACCCAATTTCTTTCACACTAATAATTATATGTACATGATACATTATAACAATGGTATTATTGTAACTAACTTGAATTCTCTTCCTAATGATTCTGAAATTCAAGTCCTACCTTTACTTAGCATCTATTTAGTATGCTAATGGCATTCAACATTCACAAGTTAATCAGCAACTTCTGATAAAGAAGTTAACATTCACTTTCTAGGAATTTATTGTTACACACAGGTTTAGAAACCGAATAGCGTTCACTTCTCTCATCATTCATTTATGTGTATCAACTAACCATTACCAGATTTATTAGTTCATGATAGCCAGACTAGATTAACAATAACGAAACATGATTCTTCCCTATGACTTATGCTTTTAGGGCCCAAGGTCGTATGCTAGTTATGTGCATACATATAGGTGAAAGGGTTTTGTTCAAACTAATGGACCCAAATCTTGAGAACCATTACTTCCTCCTACTTTTGATCTAAATACTCAATCAATAAATTTGTCTTGCCTATAATTAGTCATGCACCTCAACCATGTTATTCCATTACCAACATCTATATGCAATCGTAGCCTTTCGACTAACATGTACCGATGTATCGACCATACGATTTAGTGAAATTGTTTTGTTCTTGGTTTACATGAAATTCCAAATGTAAAGAGGTGTTTCATACTTATATATAATGTTAGTATTGGTAGCTCTAACATTTATTTTTTCAATTCAAATAAAGACGAAACAATCGTCTTAGCCATCCATAAAACCTCTTCGAAAGTAATCAAGCAAATAGCAAGATACCTATGTACTTATGTCGCCGGGCCTAACATGGAAGTGGAAAAAGTAATGGGCCATCTTTATTGCGATCTTGAGAAGATGTTCCACCTTCTCCTGCACAACTACAAGGTCAATAAATATCTGTGTTTGGCACATCTTAGGGTATTGTATTGCAGACAATGTGAACTTGTTGATTTCTATGATCACAAAGCAAAACTCAATTGTTAGTTTCTAAAACGAAATATGTAGGAGCATTTTGAGCCCAAATAGGCCCAAGTGTTGTAACATTGGATATGATACCATATGTAACGACCCCATGCGACCTCAATGCTTTTGAAAAAGAAAAATCACATCAAAAACTTAAACCTTCAGCACAACCACACAACCAGTATTACATTTGATTTTGCTCCGATAGAGTTCACTCTTACCATCAGGATATATATATCTATAGTATTATTAATTTATTCAGGAAACATACATTGTATAAAGCCATAATTCTATGGTCAATAATTTTTACATTTTCATCTTTCTAAGAGTCTTTCTTGAGTACTGTCTTTCGATGAAGGCCTTTCCTTCTAACTACCACATAATCTTCCTACCAAAGCAATCATAGTAATAATCATAGAGTTCATTATTGAACACCCTACATATGATGCAACTACCTTTGTGACTAACATAATATATAAATCAATCCATAGAAGGTGTTGGTCATTAAGAGGGGACTTATTGTTACAACAAAAGTCCATCGCCCATTGCATTCCTTCCCATGATCCATATTTTATAATCCTTAATACATTAGGAAAGGACCTCGATCAATAACTCAATCTTTTACCCTCTGTTAGGTTATCTATCATGTTATAAATATCAAATAAACGATCTTGCTTAACATCTTAAAACATTCATTAGAATCATTTGACCGTTTGCACCATTGCATCAATCAATATCATTAGTTAAAACATCTAGAGCAGTTAATATCAAAGCAAATTACATCAAGAACACATTAGATAAGATACATAAAAGCACCTAAGATAATTACATCAAGAACGCAAAATAATCCACATCAAAGCACATGAGGACAAGACAATGTACGTGGTTCACCCCAATCTTGGGGTTACGTCCACCAAAGGGTTATCCAACCTATTTATTTATAAATCCACCTAGAAGGGTGTACAACCTACATCATAATGATGCATGATACATTTTTCTTTCTCATAACTATTCATATAATCATGGAGTTACCTTACATCACCAACCAGAGACCTGTATGATAAGAAGAGCATCCTTGGCTACCCCACAAGTAGGCGTAGCCTCCAATTAAGAATTTGCTAAAACATCAATTACTTTATACATGGCACCTAATTGAGTCCCAAATATTAGGTTCCTAGATGGTTTAAATCAACTCAACACTTCAACGGTTTTATTCATTAGCAATTTTCATTTTCAAGCTATGGTTACTTACTCAATCCATTGACTCATCACAGTCCCACAATCATTAAAGTACAAGTCCAGTAACAGCCTTTATCTATAATTCTAAAACAAGGCCTCGGTAGTCCTTCAAAAGAAAATGCAGACTGCATGACTGTTTATATTTTATTCCACAAGTGTATTTGTTTGTTGTTCTAATATTTCTCTAACTAGTATGCCAATTTTTATTAATTAATTCTTTTAAGATTCTTTTACGGTAGCCTACTCCTCAGACAGTTCTAAAATACCTGTTTATGCATATATCTTTGTTTATGGGCAATGTTTTTTACTGTATTAGTGATTTACACAAATGAATGTCCACATATTTTGTATGCTATGATTTTTTTCAATTTTCACAGGGATGCTAGTAAAGTTTGCACACCTGCTTAATTTCATTTCTATGGCAACATATTCTTCTAGTATATCAGTTTGAATACAACGACTTCAATTCTTTTTAAGGCTTAATTTTCTAGGCATCTGCAGATGCTCTATTTTAATTTTCAACTTACACAGACTCCAGGCAGAGTTTTGATGATAGCAATTCTTTTATGGATTAGTGATTATTGATTGCAGTAGATGTGGTTGATTTGGGTAGAGATTGTTACAAACAGTGTTTAAAAAAACCAGCCTCTTGACACCCTTAACACCTAATATAGGGTTACTAGCAGACTGCAATAAGACTCTAATAAGAGAGAAAAAATATCACAAGGTTATAGAAACAAACCTTGATCTTGCTTATGGTTGCAATAACCATGAAAACATGTTAGTAACCTCACAAAAGAATATGATCAGTTGTGTTTCAGAACTCAAATGTGACAGACATCAAGAACAGACCATACAACATCATGGTTGTTCACTCAAAATCCACAATCCCATGATAAAATTGAAAGCTGAGGAAAGAAAACCATAACCTCTTTATGGGTATTTTATGCAATCACTTACTGCCAAAGAATGGAATATCAAACTACAAAATTCAAGATTTGAAAGAGTCATCCAAATTGACACTAAGAGATACTAGCAAAACACAAGACGCAAGCACAACTACTAGGGATATTTGCTTGCATTTCTACTTTTCCCAAATTCCATCTATGGTGGATGTTAGATCTGGAATGAAAATCAAAAGGAGGACCTGAAATGCAAGACCCATATTCCACGGATCTGAAGTTGCTTCAAAATGCCAATTTTGTCATTAAATAAAGGTGACCCAGTTTGAATGATAATCGAGAACACAATTAACTATGTACTAGCAGGAAAGGAAAAAATAACTATACTTGGTTAACCATCTAATGTCGGCTAAGAGAATTCGTAGAAGAATATTTCTAAAAGTATGAACCAGTAGAAAAACAATGCAAAGGCAAGGATAAAGCTGAGTCCGTAGTAGATGAATCCAAATCAGTTCTGTATCTAGACACACAAACTGGACTAATAACTTGCATAACATCAACAAATTTAGTATCAGCTGAGATATGAATTCGGGGTAAGCATAAGTAAAATCTTATTCTAGGATTCACCAACAACCGACAAATTCAATTCTGAATCACAATCGCAGGCACCATATACACAAATACTAGAATTTAAAGGTTCATAAACCTACACATCTGCTTATAAATCCTGTAAGGAAATAAGTAAAGGGTTAAAAAAAGAAAACCATGCTCATACCTTCCATCTCAGTCGCACACCAGTTCGCAGGATGTGGAGTTTTTTGTTGAGCACTTCGCAGCTCGTAGGGAGAAGGTTGTTCTTGGGGGATTTTCCAAGCATCCCTCGCATTCCATAGACTACTCACCATCCTTCCCTTCATTCCCCCTCCAAAATGATCTCACCACATTATTATAAATCTAAGTAATTTCTAACGTCTCTAAAATCAGCCATCATGAATTCCGGTAACGCCTCCATCATCTTCCATTGTGAGTCAAGGATTTTAATGCCTCCATAGCCTATGTTCATCAGCAGTTAATACCAAAATTGTAACGCTTATGTGATCTATGCTTCAATAGTCAAAGCTAAAATAATAACGCTTCCTTAATCTATGCTTCCCAATATTTAATACTAAAATAGTAACGGTCCAAACCTTGACTTAAAGGGTAAGAATAATACTCCATCGCTATGGGTATGTGGTTCTATGGAGATTAGGTATATACGTAATAATGTACTTATACGCGTAACACATGAAGTTGTGTTGGCTATTCCAATATATATATATATAACTTCCTTTTATTTATAATTCCAATGTAATTTCCTTTTATATATATAATTCAAAGGTAATATATATATATATATATATAATTCCAATACAAGTTCCTATTACTACATAGTGTTCCACTTATATACTTTTATCTAGTGTTCCATATACATGAATGTTATGACATGTTCCATTTTTCCCATGATATAATTGCTTCCACTATTATATATGAAATCCCTTTATATATAATATATATATTCTGCCATTATATATATATACTTTTATATATAATATCCATGTCTTCTTCCTCCAATGCCTCTGACTAATGCGAGGTGGAAGAAACCTTATTGAGGGTTAAGGTTTTTCTATTCCCAATTTATGATCTATTTGAATATGTTGTAGTTAGAAGTATTTTTTATGCGATAATTCCCCCATGATCGAGCCCTAGGCTCGCATGTCTGCAAATAAGTAAATTACTAATTATGCATGTGAGAAATCTTATAAGCGGCTTAAGTTCGAAGGTGCGGATAGTGGCTGGTTCCCTCGTTGATATCGCGATGATACCTAGTTACCATTATTCGACCTCCATGTTTTCCTCTATTGTTTACCCTTCCCTAGTGGATTAGTTTCCGGTCGTTTAAATTGCGTCAATGTACTTTTGTTCTCCTAAATCCACAGATTTACGGAATTAATCACCTACTTACTAAGGTTTTACCAGTGGGGCCTTGGCCTTGAGCTCCTCATTGGAAAACAAGTACAATAACATTAGACTATTACAAAAATATTTAGGCAATATAAGGAGGATACTACATTTGTTCTTATCTTTTCAAGTCAAAAAAAATTTCAAATATAACTAAATTAAAAATACAAAATATAGATGGGTTCAGATATAACTAAACGAGCTCAAAATATAGATATAGATTTGAGACAAATCTATGCTTATAATTAATAATTATGTCATTATGTCAATTAAAAAAAATGCAAATGATGTTAGTTCTATCATATATGTTGATTGAGTGATTCGTTTGACTCCTATTTATGGTTGTGAGAAGAGAGTCTAGTAATGAATATATTGATCTCCTTATGCTATAAGATAAGAGAACCAAATCAATAAATCAATATGTTTTTCTCAAATTTGATGCAAGTCCACTAGCATGTCGATGAACTGAACGTATTATCCAAACGCTACGATGAATTCTAGGTTGAATTTTTTTGAGCCCACAAAAGAGCACTTTGCATATTTGTGAATTTTGGTATGGATTCACAAGGATGCTTGTGAATATTCATATGCAAATAGTGAAATTGGTTTGTTTTTTATGAGTAAATTGGGGTTTTGGTTTCCATTGGGCATGTGAATTTTGGTATGGATTCATAAGGATGCTTGTGAATATACATATGGAATAGTCAAAATGATTTGGTTTTTATGATTAAATTGGGGTTTTGGTTTCCATTGGGCATGTAAATTTCTTTATGGGCATATAAATTAAAAAAAAATGGTTTCAATTCATATTAGGGCATAGAAATGATTGAATATAGGGAAATTAGCATGGGAGGATTTGGAGTAAATCAAAAATGCATTCACCCTGTTCATTTTGCTTCACCCGAACATGTTTCAGCATGTGGTTGTGGAGAAAATGATGGGCTCGACCTGTTTTAAGCATAAAATAGGTTTTACATAATGCAAGCGCATTTTTGCACACTATAACGCGAGCACGATTTTGCACACTATAACAAGAGCGCTTTTTTTGCACTATAACATGCGCACATTGTATTTAACTATCCTAATTGGCAAGCATGTTGGAAGGCTCGAAACTAGGCTTGGCAGTGTCCGGATTGCTTGGGATAATTTGTATTTTATGGATCTTGAATGATTGGCTTCAATCTACCATTGCATGTAAAAAGTCCCTCAACTATGTGCACTCATGCAAATTTCTTCAACCAATTTGAAAATGATTGATTAAAGTATATGAATTTTCATCAAAATTAAAACAATTTAAAAAGGTTTTGATACATCCTTATAAGTTAAAGTTCAATGGTAAAAACTAACATAGATATAATATTTTAACATTAAATACTAGTATAACATATAGCATGGATATATGTTAATCTTAAATTCATTAAATGTTATTATTGTTTTATTTTAGATTATTATTTGTTTGTTTTTTATAGCTTAATTTCAAGTTCAATTTAAAATAACAATTTAATAAAATATTAAGTCAAAAACTTTTAATATAGAGCTTAATCTAAAGTTTAAAATAAAGATTCCACATTAAATTAATTAAAACTAAAAAAATTAATGAAACTTGCATACTTTGTTAGAGGTTATATATTATCTAATATACTCAATGATATCTAATTTATATTATTATATTTTTTTTCGAGAGAAGAACACAATTTTGTATGTTTTTTATTTTTTATATGGTTTTGTATATTTTTAAATTATTTTAGAATATTTATTTACAAACTATTATTCCCTACAATATTATATTTATATAGATTTTTTTATTTTCTACTAAATATTGATATGCTAACAATTTTTTTATAAATTCATTCATCTATTTTTTTATTTATTTTTCATAAAAATGTAACATATATTTATGTACATTGTTGAACTAAATGATAGTATTTTTTCATATAATTATGTACATATATAGAGGACATCTTGTTCTAGTGCAACAATTGTTTTCCAAAATTATTGATGATGTTTTCATTTTTTATGATTTATTGAAGTAAAATAACCATAAAAAGGATGTCGTGTGCATGTGCAACACTTTAGGGGCATGACTTAATGCAACTCTCGATATATTAAATTTTAAATTAACTATTAGATACAACTATTAGTTGGGAAAATTTAAACTTCAACTTTAAGTATTGGATTATTAGATACAACTATTCAATTAATGTATATAACTATGAGCTTAACTCCATTGATGCTACAACTATTAGCTTAACTTCAAGTCCAATCATTAAAACTCGAATCATGATGATGTATAACTATTCCATTAGTAGATACAACTATTAGATTAATTCCAATGATGATACAACTTTATCTAAACTTCAACTTCAATCACTACTTTAAGTTGAAGTGCAATAGCTCATATATATTAACTTTTAAATTGACTATTACATACAACTATTAACTTAACTTCAACTCTAATCATACTTATATTAAATTAAAACTATTAGATAACTATTAATAATTCACATATATACCTATCTTCTTATTAAGAACATGTTAATCTTATTAATATGATTATTGCTACTTTAATCAATATTACATTGAATTTTATGTCATTTATACTTTTCATCATTAATATATATTAAATAATTTAATTAATATTGTATTGAAATTTACTTCATTTATAAAATCTATAACTTCTAAGTTCTACCCAATAAACTATTCCACATATATACATGTATAATCTAAGCATTAATTTTTTTCCAATAATATACACTATTTTAATTTTATTGTAATTTAATATATTAAACTCTAAATTATATTTATATTAATATGTTGTATTTGGATAATCACTTACTGAGAAAAAGCTAGAAAACTTTAATTGTTAAAAAAAACAAGCTAGAAAACTTTAATTGATGAAAAAGATAGAAATTTTAATGAAGTAACTTTTATTAATTTTAAGAGTGTTAAATTATTTATAATTAGGAAGAGGGAGAAAAGCTTAGTAGATTAACTTTATAATTAAAATAATTTTAATTTGGAAAAAGTGAGAAAAGCTCGAATGGAGTGACTTTATTATTTTAGTAAAAGAGGTTTTTTAGCTTTTTTTAAGTCGGAGGCTACTGCTAATTTTATCCTGTGTTTTTACAATTTATACATCCAGCTTTAGCTTTTGTCTTTTTACATTCTAGTATGCTTTTGTGTTTTTACAATTTATACAGCCATCCAGGGATCAAATTTGAAGGGCAGGGTCCCATTTCACTTTGAAGGGCTGTGAGAAATTGAACCCTTCAATGTTGACATGTAAAAATAATTTATTCTTTTCATTTGAAAATGTAAGTGGATAATAAAATTTCATTATTTATTAAAAAGTTGTGTATAGAAAAAAATGACAATTTAAGAAGAAATCGCAATTGATTCAACATTTACATGGAATTAGTGAGGTAAACCATGTACACGATGATTTATCACATCCAAATTCTTTTTATGGGGGGTTACTCAAGAGTTAGTATAGAGGAGGAGAGACTAGAATAAAGGTTGAAAATGAAGAACATGTAGTGGTGATGGAAGATGAGATTGAGACAAAGCTCATTTAGAAAGAGATTGGTGCACTTTTTTTGTTAATGTGAACATAGTGATAACCATTAGGAGTATTGGTTTCTTGAATTGCATTGTTCTTTGGCCTATTTATTTTGTGACGGGAAATGTTTGTTTCCTATCATGCGAAAGTGATTAGAGTAGTTGAGAACTACTCACTACCTTATCTGAATGAATAATATGAAATTGGGGATGAAAGTAGCCTCATGGGGTACTAAAGCTTATTTGTGTCTAGAATTGTTTTGAGAAGAGCTATACTACTAGAAGTGCTATGTTAGAAGGCATAACAAAAACTAAAAAGATGATTATAACGTATCTTTTCATCTTTTTAGTTTTTTTTATAACCATTTCATCTTTTTAGTTTTTTTTATAAAGATGATTATAACGTATTTTTTCAAGTGAAGCTCTTTGTCCCAGCACGTGTCATAGTCGTTATAAGACTAGACTGGTTCTAGCTCCGGATCTAGAAAAAAAAGATTTGAATTGGGTACCAAACAGAGGGAAGGATCGAGTTGTGCAATCATTTGCATCAGGCGAGTCGGGATTCTCCTATTTCCATTCGGTCTATCCCCGGGGAAGTTCAATTTGAAATGGTTAGGCAAAATGTCTAGAGGTGGAATCACTTAACTTAGTTAACACAGAAAGTTATCAAGTAGGATGCTTCGAAAGGTAATATTCAAGGTATAAAAGTGCTAACCCACCCCACTCAAGGCTGCCATCCCGCCTATATTGAAATACCTTGCCTGGTTATAACTTTACATATCTTCTGACTGTTAGACCCGGGGAAATAACGAGCTGTTCTATTTTATGCACTTTCATTTTATGTATTAATAACCACAACAAAAGTAAAGAAAAATATTTGATAAAAAT
>LPNX010080745.1:1604-12260 GCA_001517045.1 Pseudotsuga menziesii
AGTTTTAAGAGTGGGAGTATGGCGATGATTGCACCAGAGAGAGAGAGAGATATTAAGAGAGAATGAGGGTGTTAGCTATTATGGGGACAGAGAGGGGTGGGGGTATACTTGAAGAGTGGGTGGGTTTAAGGTAAGGAGAGAGAGAGAGAGTGAGAAGTGTTGATTAAGGGTAGTGAGTAGGAAGTGAGTTGGGGAAGAGAAAGAGGTAGATATTGAGGTAGTTATGGTTTGGGGAGGAAGAGAGAAATTATAGAGAAATAAGGGTAGGGAGAGAGATTTAGAGAGAGAAAGAGAGATAGAGACTGAGAGAGGGATGATATGCTAGTTAGTGGTGGGGGTTTGTAGGTGGGAGTAGTGGGGTTGGGGGTAGAGGGGGTGGGGGTTAGTGAGTTATGGGAGAGAGAAAGTAGTGGGTGTGATGAGTAGGTGGAGGAGTAGGGGAGAGAGAGAATGAAATAAGGTGTTAGTAAGTATTAGTGGTTAGAGGAGAGAGAGAGAGAGAGGGATGAAGAGGGTTTGTTATAGGCCTAAGAGTAGGGGGTGGGTGTTATAGAGAGGGGGGGTGGGTATTAGGGAGTATAGGAGTGTGGGTTATGGGTAGGTTTACATGTAGGGATTTGGGAGTGAGAGAGATAAAGGGGGGTGGAGGGTTTACTAGTAGGGGTGGGATTTGGGAGTGAGATACATTTGCTAGGGGTGTTAGCAAGCATGGGGAGAGAAAATGGTGGATGTTATGGGAGGGTGGAGGAATGAGGGATTGAGAGAGAGAGAGAGAGAATGGGGGGTGGCTAGGGGCATCGGTGACAAGCGAGGTGGGGGTAGAGAAAGAGATAGAGATTTGGAGGGTTAACAGTTTCCAGAGGAGTAGGATATTTGGAGAGAAGGGGAGTATAGTTTAGGAGTGGGAGGGTTTTAAGTAGAGAGAGGGGGATGGTATGGGGAGGAAGAAAAGGGTTCATGGTAAGGAAAAAGGAGGGGGGTTACCTCTAGAGAGAGATGGGGGATAGTAGTAGGAATGAGAAGCGAGGAATTGGGGGTAGAGAGAGATAGAGAGAGAAAGATGTTTTGTTACTTCTAGGAGAGATAGAGAGGGTTGGGTTAGGGGAGAGAGAGGGAGAGAGAGAGAAAGAGGGTGTGTTTAGGGTAGAGACAGAGAGGGAGTTAGGGTGGGTGTTGTGTGGATAGGCTAAGTGGGGTAAGAAGGATAGAGAGGGGGGATTTACTAAGGGTTAGGAATGAAGGGCGAGAAAGAGAGAGGGAAGAGGGGATCTAGTTATAATGGTGGGAGTATGGGGTGAGTGTGTGTGTTAAAAAGTGAGGGAGAAGGGAGGTTTTAGGGATTGGTGGGAGAGATAAATGGGTGTAGGTTAAGGGTACTTATATTAGTAGAGGGTTGAGAGAGAGAGAGGGATAGATGGAGAGAGAGAGAAAGAACCCAGGGGGTTTATTAAGGGTATGGGATAGGAGGTTGTTTAGGGAGAGAAAGAGATAGATAGTAGGAGGGTTAGGGGTTTCCAAAGGATTAGTGTAGTAAGAGATAAGGGGAGTATATTTGAGGAGTGTGGGGGTGTGGAGTAGTGAGAGGGAGATTTAGAGAGGGGGGTAGGTAGAGAGAAAGAGAGGTAGTTATTTATAGGCGTAGAGGATGAATATAAGGGGGTTAAGCCATTAGAGGAAATTTCAACTCAAAATGGGCCTCCTAAAATGAATTAATAAAATAATAGTTAAAATAATAAAATAATATTTATTAATTTTGGAGGAAGAAAAGAAAAAAACTACTTTTTCGTTTGTATTTTTGACATATCTCCTGGTGTTTTTACTCAAATTTCGATCGAGAGAGCTCGTTGGATGTAGAATTAAATTCTACATCCAATGAGTACCCACTTGACATAATTTTGATAGACCCCGCTATCCCAAAAACAAGAAATACCTGAAAAATGGAATGATGATGTCATCATTCCATTTTTCAAGTATTTCTTGTTTTTGGGGTAGAGGGGTCCATCAAAAGTATGTCGAGTGGGTACTCGTTGGATGCAAAATTTATTTCCACATCCAACGATCTCTCCTGATCAAAATTTGAGTAAAAACAAAGGGAGATATGTCAAAATTACAAACAAAAAAAGTAGTTTTTTTTATGATACATGTCCCCAAATTTATATTAAAAAAGCGTTTAAGACCTATACGGTATTTCAAATTTAAAGCAATTTCATTGGATAACACATGATGACATGGAATTTGAATAAAAGTTAAAAGGCCCATTTTGAGTTGAAATTTCCTATAATGCAGAGAGAGAGAGGTTATGGGTAGAGAGAGAGGGAGAGAGGGATAAAGGGTGTGTTTTAATGAGATTGGGAGAGAAAAATGGGTGGAAGCCATGGGTAGGTCGAGAGGTGTCTGAGAGATAAAATGAGATAAAGTGTTAATGAGGGTTAGGGAAGGAGGGTGGTTAGTTGTAGGTGTGTGAGTATGTGGAGAGAGAGAGAGAGAGAGAGAGAGAGAGAGAGAGAGGATGAACAAGGGTAGGAATGTTGTGGGAGAGAAAGAGATAAAGATCAATATATTTAGAGGTTTTGTGAGTAGTTGGGAAATTAGAGAAAATGGGGTTATAATTGAGGATTTCTAGGGTTAGAGTAGAGAGAGAGAGAGAGAGAGAGAGGGAGAGAGAGATTATGGGGATTATGGTTTTAAGGAGGAGAAGGGTAGTTAAAGAAAATGGGGTTCTATTGGGGGAGAGAGGGTAGTTGGGTCTAGAGGTAGAGATTGTGAGGGTGTGGTTAGTTGTAGGGGGGTGATTAAGAGAGACATAAGGATGGGGGATTAAGGTTAGAGAGAGAAAGAGTGGGACATATGGTGGGTGTTAGGTGATTTGGGGAGAGAGGGATGTGGGCAAGGATGTTTGCATATAAGGGAGAGAGAGGGGGGGGGAAGAGATGGTAGGTGTTGTGTGGTTGGGTTAAGTGGAATAAGTGGGAGAGAGAGAGAGAGATGAGGAGGTTTAGTAAGGGTTTGGAAGAGATGGGAGAGAGTGAGAGAGAGGAGGGATTTAGTTACAAGATTGGAATTATCGTGTGAGTGTGTTTGTTAGACAGTGACATAAAAGGGAGGTGTTAAGGAGTAGTGGGAGATATAAAGGGGCGGGGGTTAGGGGTACATGGATTAGTATGGGTTTGAGAGAGAGAGAGAGAGAGAGAGAGAGAGAGATGAGGGGTGGTGATTATGGGTATGGGAGAGGAGGTTTCTTTGGGAGAGAAATATATAAAGATTAGGATGGTTAAGAGTTTGGGAATGAGTAGTGTAGTTAGAGAGAATGAGGGTATATTTTAGTGCTGCGGTGTGGAGTAGTGAGAGTTCTAGGGTTGGGGTAGAGAGAGAGAGAGAGGGAGAGAGAGAGAGAGAGAGAGAGAGAGAGAGAGAGATTATGGGGATTATGGTTTTTAGGAGGAGAAGGGTAGTTAAAGAAAATGGGGGAGTAGAGGGGGAGAGAGGGTAGTTGGGTATAGAGGTAGAGATTGTAAGGGTGTGGTTAGTTGTAAGGGGGCGATTAGGAGAAACATAAGGATGGGGGATTAAGGTTAGAGAGAGAAATAGTGGGAGATAGGGTGGGTGTTAAGGGATTTGGGGAGAGCGGGATGAGGGGAGGGATGTTGGTTTATAAGGGAGACAGAGAGAGAGAGGGGTGGGAGAGATTATAGGTGTTGTGTGGTTGGGTTAAGTGGAATAAGTGGGAGAGAGAGAGAGATATAGGAGGTTTAGTAAGGGTTTGGAAGAGAAGGGAGAGAGTGAGAGAGAAGAGGGGATTTAGTTACAAGATTGGAAGTATGGTGTGAGTGTGTTTATTAGAGGATGACATAAAAGGGAGGTTTCAGGGAGTAGTGGGAGATATAAAGGGGCGGGGGTTAGGGGTACATGGATTAGTATGGGTTTGAGAGAGATAGAGAGAGAGAATAGGGGTGGTGATTATGGGTATGGGAGAGGAGGTTTCTTTGGGAGATAAATATATAGAGATTAGGATGGTTAAGGGTTTGGGAATGAGTAGTGTAGTTACAGAGAATGAGGGTATATTTCAGTGCTGGGGTGTTGAGTAGTGAGAGGGAGATTGAGAGAGGAGCAGTAGGCAAAGAGAGAGAGAGGGGTAGTTAGTGATTGGAGCATACAAGCGAAAGAGGGGGATTAGAGAGATAGAGGGAGGTATGGGTAGAGAGAGGGAGAGAGAGCGAGAGAGGGTGTGTTTCAATGATCTAGGGAGAGATAAATTAGGAGTGTTAGGGTTTATCGGTGAGTAGGGAAGTTAAAAGGAATGAGGATATACTTGAGAAGTGGGTAGGTGTTAGATAGAGAAAGAAAGAGAGATCAGGGGTGATTATGGGTATGGGTATGAGTGCAGTTGGGGTAGAGAAAGAAATAGAGATTAGGGAGTATTCAGGTTTGGGGAGGAGGGAATTTAGAGAGAAAAAGGGTAGAGAGAGAGAGAGGTGAAAGATAAAGATAGAGAGACAAGTGATAATTAGTGTTAGTGGGGAGGAGGGTGGTTGGGGGAGAAAAATATATAGAAATAAAGGGGTTGGAGGTTTTCAAAAATTAAAGAGAAGTCATAGTATAGGGGGGAGAGAGTGTATGTGAGGGAGATATGGGAGTGTGGTTAGTGGTGGGTTTGACTTACAAGAGGAAGAGAGGGGTGAGGTAAGGGTTAGGGGGAGTAAGGGAGAGAGAGAGAGAGATGGGGTTAAGGGAGAGAGGGGGTTAAAGGGTAGGGAGAGAGAGGGAAGGAAGGAGGGAAAGTTATAGAGAGAGGGAGAGGCTGGTGGGTGTTAGTGGGTTGTGGGAGAGAGAAACTGGTGGGAATGAGGGTAAGGTGGAAGAATAGGGGATATAGAAAATTAAATAGGGCATTATTAAGGGTAATAGGGAGGAGGGGAGGAAGAGAGAGAGAGGAAGGAGGTAGGTTAGTTTTAGGGGTAGAAGTAGCATGTGAGAGTGATATAAGGTGGTTATTAGGGAGTAGGGAGAGGGAGAGAAAGAGGGTGGGGGTTAATAGTTTGTAGAGGAGTACGATAGTTTGAGAGAAGGGAGTATAGTTTAGGAGTGGGAGTGTTTTTAGTAGAAAGAGATATAGATATGGTATGGGGAGGGAGAAAAGGTTTAGGGGTAAGGAAAAAGGAGGGGGGTTATGGATATAGAGGAGGGGGGTTACCTATAGAGAGAGAGATAGGGTATCAGTGTAGGGGGTGAGGAGTGAGGCATTGGAGGTAGGGAGAGAGATAGAGGGGTGGTAGGGATAGGGGAATGATGGATGTTGGTGTTAGGAGTAGAGAGAGAGTGGGGGGGTTATGGGTTTGGGGAGGAGGAGCACAAGTTAAGAGGAGGGAGGGTGTACAAGGTTAGAGAGAGAGAGAGAGAGAGATGGGGTAATGGTTTTTTGTAGGATTGCAATTAAAGAAAGGTGGGGTGTATAGAGAGAGAGAGACATTGACATAGAGGTGGGGTTATATATATGTATATACTGATTGTGGGGGGATAGTTAGTGGCAAGGAGAGGGGAATAAAAAAAAACATAGAAAGAGGGGGGATTATGGATAGGTGGAGTAGGGGGGAGAGAGAGTCATATAGGGGGTAGTAAGTTTTAGGGTCAGGATGGGGGAAGGGAAGAGGAAGGTTAGTTGTAAGAGTGGGATATGGTGATGATTGTACCAGAGAGAGAGAGAGATATTAAGAGAGAGTGGGGGTGTTAGGTATTATGGGGAGAGAGAGGGGCGGGGTTATACTTGAAGAGTGGGTGGGTTCAAGCTAAGGAGAGAGAGAGAGAGAGAGAGAGAGAGAGAGAGAGAGAGAAGTGGTGATTAAGGGTAGTGAGTAGGAAGCGAGTTAGGGAAGAGAAAGAGGTAGGGATTGAGGTGGTTAGGGTTTGGGGAGGAAGAGAGAAATTATAGAGAATAAGGGGTAGGGAGAGAGATTCAGAGAGAGAAAGAGAGAGAGACTGAGAGAGGGATGAGAGACTGGTTAGTGGTGGGGGGTTATAGGGGGTGGGGGTTAGTGGGTTATGGGAGAGAGAAAGTAGTGGGTGTTATGAGTAGGTGGAGGAGTAGGGGAGAGAGAGAATAAAATAAGGTGTTAGTAAGTATTAGTGGTTAGAGGGGAGAGAGAGAGAGAGAGAGAGAGATGAGGAGGGTTTGTTGTAGGGCTAAGAGTAGGGGGTGGGTGTTGTAGAGAGGGGGCTAGCTATTAGGGAGTAGAGGTAGTAAGAGAGAAAGAGGGGTGTGGGTTATGGGTAGGTTTAGATGTATGGATTTGGGAGTGAGAGAGATAGAGGGGGGTGGAGGGTTTACTCGTAGGGGTGGGAGTTGGGAGTGAGATACATTTGGTAGGGGTGTTAGCAAGCATGGGGAGAGAAAATGGTGGGCATTGTGGGAAGGTGGAGGAATGAGGTATTGAGAGAGAGAGAGAGAGAATGGGGGGGGGGGGGGAGGAGGGAGGGGGAGGGGAAGGGGGGGGGTGGGGGGGAGGGGGGGAGGGAGGGAAAGAGAGGGAGGGGGGGGGGGGGGGAGGAGGGAGGGGGAGGGGAAGGGGGGGGGTGGGGGGGAGGGGGGGAGGGAGGGAAAGAGAGGGAGGGGGGGGGGGGGGGAGAGAAAGAGATAGAGATTTGGAGGGTTAACAGTTTGTAGAGGAGTAGGATATTTGGAGAGAAGGGGAATATAGTTTAGGAGTAGGAGGGTTTTAAGTAGAGAGAGAGGGATGGTATGGGGAGGAAGAAAAGGGTTCATGGTAAGGAAAAAGGAGGGGGGTTACCTCTAGAGAGAGAGATGGGGGATAGTAGTAGGGGGTAGGGAGCGGTAAATTGGGGGTAGAGAGAGAGAGGTTTTGTTACTTGTAGGAGAGATAGAGAGGGTTGGGTTAGGGGAGAGAGAGGGAGAGACACAAAGGGGGTATGTTTAGAGTTGAGACAGAGAGGGAGTTAGGGTGGGTGTTGTGGGGATAAGCTAAGTGGGGTAAGAAGGATAGAGAGGGGGGATTTACTAAGGGTTAGGAAGAGAAGGGGGAGAAAGAGAGAGAGAAGAGGGGATCTAGTTATAATGGTGGGAGTATGGGGTGAGTGTATGTGTTAAAAAGTGAGGGAGAAGGGAGGTTTTAGGGATTAGTGGGAGAGATAAATTGGTGGGGCTTAAGGGTACTAGGATTAGTAGAGGGTTGAGAGAGAGAGAGGGATAGGTGGAGAGAGAGAGAGAAAGAGTTGAGGGGGTTTATTAAGGGTATGGGAGAGGAGGTGGTTTGGGGAGACAAAGAGATAGATAGTAGAAGGGTTAGGGGTTTGGGAAGGATTAGTGTAGTTAGAGAGAAGGGTAGTATATTTGAGTAGTGTGGGGGTGTGGAGTAGTAAGAGGGAGATTTAGAGAGAGGGGTAGGTAGAGAGAAAGAGAGGTAGTTATTTATAGGCATAGAGAAGGAATATAAGGGGGTTAAGTAGAGAGAGGGGGGGGGATAAAGGGTGTGTTTCAATGAGTTTGGGAGAGAAGAAGGGGTTGGGGCCATGGATAGGTGCAGAGGTATCTAAGAGATAAAATGAGATAAAGTGTTAGTGAAGGTTAGGGAAGGAGAGCGGTTAGTTGTAGGTTTGTGAGTATGGGGTGAGAGAGAGAGAGAGAGAGAGAGAGAGAGAGAGAGAGAGAGGATGGTCAAGGGTAGGAGTGTTGGGGGAGAGAAAGAGATAAAGATAAAGATATTTAGAGGTTTTGTGAGTAGTTGAGGAAATATAGAAAATGAGATTATAATTGAGGATTTCTAGGGTTGGAGTAGAGAGAGAGAGAGAGAGAGAGAGAGAGAGAGAGAGAGAGATTATGGATATTGTGGATTTAAGGAGGAGAAGGGTAGTTAAAGAAAATTAGGGAGTATAGGGGAAGAGAGGGTAGCTGGGTATAGAGGTAGAGATTGTGAGGGTGTGGTTAGTTGTAGGGGGTGATTAGGAGAAACATAGGGATGGAGGATTAACGTTAGAGAGAGAAAGAGTGGAAGATAGGGTGGGTGTTAGGGGATTTGGGGAGAGAGGGATGTGGGGAGGGATGTTTGTTTATAAGGGAGAGAGAGAGAGAGAGAGGGTGTATCTAAGGGTAGAGAGAGAGGGGGGAGAGATGGTAGGTGTTGTGTTGTTGGGTTAAGTGGAATAAGTGGGAAAGAGAGAGAGAAAGAGAGAGAGAGAGAGAGGAGGAGGAGGTTTAGGAAGGGTTTAGAAGAGAAGGGAGAGAGTGAGAGCGAGTAGGGGATTTAGTTACAAGATTGGAAGTATGGTGTGAGTGTGTTTGTTAGAGAGTGACATAAAAGGTAGGTGTTATGGAGTAGTGGGAGATATAAAGGGGCAGGGGTTAGGGGTACATGGATTAGTATGGATTTTAGAGAGAGAGAGAGAGAGAGAGAGAGAGAGAGAGAGAGAGATGAGGGGTGGTGATTATGGGTATGGGAGAGGAGGTTTCTTTGGGAGAGAAATATATAGAGATTAAGATGGTTAAGGGCTTGGGAATGAGTAGTGTAGTTATAGAGAATGAGGGTATATTTCAGTGCTGGGGTGTGGAGTACTGAGAAAGAGATTGAGAGAGGGGCAGTAGAGAGAGAGAGAGAGAGAGAGAGAGAGGAAGTTAGTGATTGGAGCATACAAGGGAAAGAGGGGGATTGGAGAGATAGAGGGATGTCTGGGTAGAGAGAGGGAGAGAGAGCAAGAGAGGGTGTGTATCAATGATCTAGGGAGAGATAAGTCAAGAGTATTAGCATTTGTTGATGAGTAGGGAAGTTAAAAGAAATGAGGATATACTTTAGAAGTGAGTAGGTGTTAGATAGAGAAAGAGAGAGAGAGATCAGGGGTGATTATGGGTATGGGTAAGAGTGTAGTTGGGGTAGAGAAAGAAATAGAGATTAGGGAGTATTTAGGTTTGGGGAGGAGAGAATTTAGAGAGATAAGGGGGTAGAGAGAGAGAGGTGAAAGATAAAGATAGAGATATAAGTGATGATTAGTGTTAATGGAGAGGAGGGTGGTTGGGGGAGAAAAATATAAAGAAATAAAGGGGTTGGAGGTTTTGGGAAATTAAAGAGGAGTGACGATATGTGAGAGAGACATGGGAGTGTGGTTAGTGGTGGCTTTGACTTACAAGAGGAAGAGAGGGGTGGGGTAAGGGTTAGGGGGACTAGGAAAGAGAGAGAGAGAGAGAGAGAGAGAGAGAGAGAGAGAGAGAGAGAGAGAGAGAGAGAGAGATAAATATAGTGAGAGATAGAGGAGGTTACAGGAGAGATGTGGTTAAAGGGTAGGGAGAGAGAGGAAAGGAAGGAGGGAGAGTGAGGAAGAGAGGGAGAGGGTGGGGGTGTTAGTGGGTTGTACGAGAGTGAAACTGGTGAGAATGAGGGGAAGGTGGAAGAATAGCATATATAGAGAATTAAATAGGCCATTATTAAGGGTTATAGGGAGGAGGGGAGAGAGAGAGAGAGAGAGAGAGAGAGAGAGAGAGGGAGAGGGGAAGGAGGTAGGTTAGTTGTAGGGGTAGAAGTAGGGTGTGAGAGCAACATATGGTGGTTATTAGGGAGTAGGGAGAGAGAGAGAAAGAGGGTGGGGGTTATGAGTAGGTGGAGGGGTAGGTGGATGAGGAAGGTTCGAGTAGAGAAATAGATAGAGGTTAGGAGGGTTAGGAATTCAATAGGAGTATCATTATTAGAGAGGTGGTATATTTGAGGAGGTAAGGGGTTGGGAGTGGAGAGAGAGAGAAGTAGTAGGAATACAGTTAGGAGAGTGAAGTGGTATGAAGAAGGGTAGGGGGGAAAGGGGGTTCAGGGGAGAGAGGGAGAGTTATGAGTATAGAGAGATAGACATAGATATATATGGGGAGTATGGTTAAGGGGTGAAGAGTGGGGTAATGGAGCAAGGGAGAGAGATAAAGAGAGATATTTAGGGGGTTGTAAGGGAGAGAGATGGTGAGGGGATGGTTAATAGTAGTGGGGAAAGAGATTCATATAAAAATAAAGAGAGGGGGCTTATGGATAGTGGGAGAGAGAGAGAGAGAGAAAGATACAAAAATCATGAGTGTTAAGATTTTTGTGAGTGTTGGGGATCTTAGAAAGAAGGGGATATACATGAGGAGTTGATCAATGTGGGGTAGAAAGAGATGGGGTGGAGAGAGAAAGAGAGAGAGAAGTGGTGATTATGGGTCATGGGGAGGAAGGGGGTTGGGGGAGAGAAAGAGAGAGATATATAGGGATTTAGGGGTTTATGTAAAATGATGGAAATTATAGAGAATGGGGGTATACGAAGAGACAAAGAGAGATAGATAAAGAGAAGTGGTTATTAGGGGTAGTGGGGAGGAGGGTATTTTTTGGAGAGAGAGAGAGAGAGAGAGAGAGAGAGAGATTTAGTGGGTTATGGGTTTTGGGATTAGGTAAATTAGAGACTATGGGGGTATATGAGAGAGAAAGAGAGGTAGTTAAAGGTAGGAGTAGCGGGGTCAAGGGTAGAGGAGGTGGGTGTTAATAGGTTAGGGGAGAGAGAAATTAGTGGGTTTTATGGGTATGTGGAGGAGTAGGGGAGATAGAGAATGAAATAAGGTGTTAGTAAGTAATAGGGGTAGGAGAGAGAGAGAGAGAGAGAGAGAGAGAGAGAGAGAGAGAGAGAGAGAGAGAGAGAGAGAGAGAG
>LPNX010080745.1:16194-35471 GCA_001517045.1 Pseudotsuga menziesii
GTGGGTTATCAGAGAGAGAAAGTTGTAGGGGTTGGGGTTAGGTGAAAATTAGTGGAGAGAGAGAATGAAATAGGGTAGAGATATGGGGAGGAGTACTATGGGGTTAGGGGTAGAGAGAGAGGGAGATATTTTGGGGGTCATGGGTTTGAGGAGGAGAGTAGTTAAAGAGAAGGGGGTAATATATATATATATATATATATAGAGAGAGAGAGAGAGAGAGAGAGAGAGATCAACAGGGAGGTGAGGTATATATGGTTAGAGATCGTGAGGGGAAAATTGGTTGTAGGGGTCATTAGTTAAAATATAGAGAGGGGAGGATTATAGATTGTTGGAGAGAGAGAGAGAGAGAGAGAGAGAGAGAGAGAGAAGGGGGGGAGATATGGTGGGTTTTGTGTGGTTAGGGTAAGTGCATTAAGCATGAGAGATGGGGGGCTTATTAACTTTTAGGAAGAGAAGGGGGAGTGACAGAGAGAGAAGAGAGGATTTAGTTATAATGGTGGGAGTATGGGGTAAATGTGTGTTAAAGAGTGAGGGAGAAGGGAGTTTTTAGGGATTAGTGGGAGAGATAAATGGGTGGGTGTTAGAGGTATATGGATTAATAGTGGAGAGAGAGAGAGAGGGGTGGGGGGGGGTATTAAGGGTATGGGAGAGGAGCTGGTTTGGGGAGAGAAAGAGATAGATATTAGGAGTGTTAGGGGTTTGAGAATGATTAGTGTAGTTAGAGAGAAGGGGGGTATATTTGAGGAGTGTGGGGATGTGGATTAGTGAGAAGGATATTAAGAGAGGGGTCTGGGTGGGTGGAGAGAAAGAGAGGTACTTAGTTATAGGCGTAGAGGAGTGAGAGAAGGGGGTTAAAAAGAGAGAATGAGGTTATGGGTAGAGAGAGAGATAGAGGTTATGTTTCAATGAGTTGGGGAGAGAAAAATATTTCAAGGCAATTGGTAGGTGGAGAGGTAGGGGAAAGATCAAATGTGAGAAAGTGTTAGTAAGGGTTAGGGGAGAAGGATGGTTAGTTGTAGGTGTGAGAGTATGGGGTGAGAGAGAGAGAGAGAGATAGGGAGTAGGGAGAGAGATAGTGGGGTGAGCATTATGGAAGAGTAGTGGCTTGAGAGAGAGAGAGAGAGATAGGGAGTAGGGAGAGAGATAGTGGGGTGAGCATTATGGAAGAGTAGTGGCTTGAGAGAGAGAGAGAGAGAGAGAGAGAGAGAGTAGTGGTTTGAGGGTAGGGGGTTGGGGGAGGGAAATATATAAAGATCAAGATATTTATAGGTCTTGTGAGTAGTTGGGAAAGTAGAGAGAATGGGGTTATAATTGAGGAGTTGTTGGGTTGGAGTAGAGAGAGAGAGAGAGAGAGAGAGAGAGAGAGTGAGAGAGAGATTGTGGGTATTATGGGTTTAAGGAGGAGAAGGGTAGTTAAAGGGAGAGAGGGTAGTTTGGGGTAGAGAGAGAGATATTGTGAGGGTGTGGTTAGTTGTAGGTGGAGGGTGATTAGGAGAACCATATAGAGGGGATATTAGGGTTAGATAAAGTGAGAGAGAGTCATTGTTAGGGTATTTGGGGAGAGAGAGGGGGGTGGGGGTTAGGGTAGGTGGATAAGGGCAGAGAGAGGGGGGATGGGTTAGTAAGGGTTATGGGGAAATGAAAGATAAATAAAGAGGGAGGAAGAATCTTAGTTGTTAGGGAGGGAGTAGGGAAGTGAGTGTGTGTGTGAGAGAGAGAGAGAGAGTTGATAGGGTATTAAGGAGTAGGGGAAGAGAGAGAGGGGTGGGAGTTAGGGGTAATAGGGAGTAGGGACATTATGGGAGAGAGAGAGCTAAAGTTCGGTAGAAGTAGGGAAGTTAAAGACAATAGTGATATATGTGAGGAGTGGGTGGGTTTCAAGTAAAGAGAGAGAGAGAGAGAGGTTTTAGGGGAAGGGGACACGGATAAGTGGAGGGGTAGGGGAGAGAGTGAATGAGAGAGTGTTTTAGTAAGGGTTATGGGGAGGGAGGGGGTTAGTTGTATTTATGGGAGTATGGTTGAGAGAGAGAGAGAGAGAGTAGGGAGAGAGAGAGGGGGTGGGGTTGTCAGTAGACAGAAGAGTAGGGGGATGAGAGAGAGAGATAGATAGAAAGAGAGGAAGAGAGATTGGGGGTTCTTGGTTTGGGAAAGAGGAGGATAGTTCAATAGGAGGGGGGACATGGGGGAGAAAGAGAGGGAAGTGAAAGGTTAGTGGTAAGGGTGGGAGTATGGAGATGATTGTAAGAGAGAGAGAGAGAGAGGGAGAGAGAAGGGAGAGAGAGAAAGGGGGTGTTAGGGATTATGGGGAGAGAGAGATGGGTGGACGTATACTTGAAGAGTGGTTGGGTTGAGGGTAAGGAGAGAGATAGATAGAGAGAGAGAGAGAAGTGGTGATTAAGGGTAGTGAGTAGGAGTCTAGTTGGAGAAAATAAAGAGGTAGGGATTGAGGGGGTTAGAGAGAGAGAGGTAGAGAGAGATGGGAGAGAGATTAGTGGTTGGGGGTTGTAAGAGACACAAAGAGAGTGGGTGTAAGGATTAGTGGTACTAAAAGAGAGAGAGAGAGAGAGAGAGAGAGAGAGAGAGAGAGAGATAGTGATAGGAGTATGGGAGAAAGAGGTGGGGATATTTAAGGTACAAAAGGGGAGTTAAGGGTAGAGAAGGATAAGGCAAGGTGTTAGTGGGTTAGTAGAGAGATAAAGTAGTAGGGGATGGGGTTAGGAAAAATGTAGTGGAGAGAGAGAATGAAATAGGGTAGAGATATGGGGAGGAGTAGTGTGGGGTTAGGGGTAGAGAGAGAGGGAGCGATTTGGGGGGAAATGGGTTTGAGGAGGAGAGTAGTTAAAGAGAAGGGGGTAGTAGAGAGAGAGAGAGAGATAGATAAACAAGGAGGTGAGGTATATATGGTTAGAGATCATGAGGGGAAAATTGGTTGTAGGGGTCATTAGTTAAAATATAGAGAGGGGGGGATTATAGATAGCTGGAGAGAGAGAGAAATCGAGAGAAAGAGAGAAAGTTGTTGTTACATGTAGGAGAGATAGAGAGGGTTGGATTAGGGGGAGAGGGAGAGAGGGTGTGTTTAGGGGAGAGAGAGAGAGGGTGTGTTTAGGGGTAAAGAGAGGGGGGTGGGAGATATTGTGGGTTTTTTGGGGTTAGGGTAAGTGGAGTAAGCATGAGAGATGGGGGGTTTGCTAAGTGTTAGGAAGAGAAGGGGGAGTGAGAGAGAGGAAAGAGAGGATTTAGTTATAATGGTGGGAGTATGCGGTGGATGTGTGTTAAAGAGTGAGGGAAAAGGGAGGTTTTAGGGATTACTAGGAGAGATAAATGGGTGGGTTTTAAAGGTATATGGATTAATAGGGGGTTGAGAGAGAGAGAGAGAGAGAGAGAGAGAGAGAGATAATTAAGGATATGGGAGAGGAGGTGGTTTGGGGAGAGAAAGAGATAGATATTAGGAGTGTTAGGGGTTTGAGAATAATTAGTGTAGTTAGAGAGAAGGGCGGTATATTTGAGGAGTGTGGGGATGTGGAGCAGTGAGAGGGAGATTGAGAGAGGGGGATAGGTGGGTAGAGAGAAAGAGAGGTACTTAGTTATAGGTTTAGAGGAGGGAGAGAAGGGGGTTAAGGAGATAGAATAAGGTTATGGGTAGATAGAGAGAGAGAGGTTATGTTTTAATGAGTTGGGGAGAGAAAAAGAGGTCAAGGCAATGTGTAGGTCGAGAGGTAGGGGAATGCTCAAATGTGAGAAAGTGTTAGTAAGGTTTATAGGAGAAGGATGGTTAGTTGTAGCTGCGAGAGCATGGGGTGAGAGATATAGAGAGAGAGCTAGGGAGTATGGAGAGAGATAGTGGGGTGGGGATTATGGGTAGGTGGAAGAGCAGTGGTTTGAGAGAGAGAGAGAAAGAGAGTATTTGTTTGAGGGTTAGGGTTTGGGGAAGAGAAATAGATCAAGATCAAGATATTTATAGGTTTTGTGAGTAGTTGGGAAACTAAAGAGAATGGGGTTTTAATTAAGGAGTGGTGGGGTTGGAGTAGAGAGAGAGAGAGAGATTGTGGGTATTATGGGTTTAAGGAGGAGAAGGGTAGTTAAAGAAAATGGGGGAGTATAAGGGAGAGAGGGTAGTTTGGGGTAGAGACAGAGATATTTCGAGGGTGTGGTTGTAGAGCCCCAACTGGGTCTCCTTTAACTTTTATTTACAGTCAGAAAATTCACTTTATATATATAGTTTGAAAATCTATAAATCTTTTTTATCTACTTCTAACAATTTACTGTTAACTGTGCAGGTAGCATAGATAATCACAGCATATAAACCTTTAAAATTTAATTAACAAAATTTGCCATAATAATGCTGGAAAATACCTGTAGGTATCTAGTAGATCCACCTTTGTTGTTGTCCTTGTTTGTCATTTTTCCTTGCTTTTCCCTGCAGCCAAAAGTCCTTCCCAAGTTCTGAAAATCAAACCGTCCAAAGTAGTCTTGCCACCCTGCCAACTGGCGATGTCTCTCTGACCACCCAGCTCCAAAGGTACCCCTTTGGACCCCCGATCCCAAACCGAGTACAAGCCCTAAGCTGTTGTGTCCCCTTAAAATATGCAACAAAACCCCTTCCCCTTCTTTGCAGCTCTCCTCTCCCAAAACTTCTCCAAAATCCTAAGGTAAAAGGGATCCCTTCTCCTCCCTCCTTTCTCCCTCTTATCCCCATGTTTTTCGACCTTCCTCCCCATTACTACCCATATCTTCATCATAAATTTACCCACCCCCTTCCATCTACCATGTAAGTCCTCGAGCCCTCAACTTGGACTTGGATTCATTTGAATATTTAAATAAATATTAAAAGGTGTTGGTTGGGGTCACTTCTCAATCGTAACTTCTAATTCAATTACATTTAATCATTTTTATTTAATGTAATGATTTTAAACATATCCTTACTCATATTTCAATATTTAATCATTTAATTAATAAATAATAAATGTTATACATATTATATAGTTTAAACTTGCACGCTTCACCAAATTAACTTAATTAACAGTAATTGTCAATTGATTAATTACACTTACCTAATAATTTAATTAATGGTCTCTAACATTTATAATATGTAAATTCATTTTAATTATAAATTCACTGATTCAATTTATCAATTATGAACAATAATCCTATCAATGTAAATCATAACATTATCAATGTGTAATCATATTAATTTAAATAAAATTCACTATGATTTAATCGACTCATATACATATTTCCATTTTAATTACACCTTAGTTTGTAATTAGATAATTAACAATCATTACTAAAGATAAGCATAGTCTTTTTAAAATTAATTACCATCATTAACACATAATTAATTTAAGGGATCAAGTTACTATCAACTTATTTAACCTTATAGTTACATTTCAACCCTTAGTCCTGGCTAATTAAACTCATTAACAATCAATCAAGCATTCTAATCAATTGCATTAGTCACTACCTAGGTTAACCATTGCTTTGTTTATTATTCAACCATAATTAATTATTAATGGACAATAATTAACCATTAATCAACATTATTAACCCTAATCATCATTATTAACTTTAATCGACATTATTAACATTGATTAACAATAGTTAATTACTAAACGACAGTAATTAATATTAAGTGACACTAATTGACATTATTACTCAACAATATTTCATGTAATTCATAATATGTAGGTGAGTTATGTAAGCGTTGCTACTGCTTACATTCCTCACGTAAGTACACTAAAAGTAATAATTCACATACATCAATCATAATCAAGGAACTTATTATTTACCGACACATGTTTTAGCATAGTTTACAAGGTATGATCCATTAGCTTACTGAAATCCATGTTACGAGAATTCATACATCACTGATTTATGACACATACTAATCAAGGGTTTTACACACCTACAGTTAGATCTTGTTTTCACCCCTACTTCATGCTACATCTATCTACCTACATCATTACTAACTTCCACATCCTATCCTGTCCTCTGCTGGACTACCCTGGAATGTCAAGTCATGACCGGTTCCAGCTAGAACCCGTAAGGGGAAGTGTCGACCACATTGACCAAGCTTCCCCAGCAGGCAACCACTAGTCATCATCACACACCTTGGGGAGCGCGCCATAGCACAACCCTCCCATGACTTTGGGTTTCAGGGATAAACAGTGGGTAAAGCCTTCACCCCCCTAATGGAACAAGGGACTATGTCTACTCAACATAACAATAGCGTTGCACTTGTACTCGGTCTGTCATCGTATAACCGATCTGGGCGGTTGAGTTTCCTGGAACTCTACCCCACCGATGTCATAACATACATCATAATAAACAGCATAATAACCATATGAAAGTAAATAATGCATCACTCGCATATCATTTTATCTTTCGAAGTCCATGTCCCCGAGGCCCTTTCACCTCGTAGGATCCAGCTATCACTTAGCCGTTTCAACCTGTAAGTCAGTCCTCGACATACAATATAGGATATCATTCATAATCCTCGATTTGTGAACATATATCTCATCATAACATGACAACAATAAACTCATTCATTTGCCATGCACCTGGCATAACATTCATTATTTCAACATATATCTGTAACGGTATCCACGTACCCATCATTCAGTAATTTCCATACATTTGACATAATTAACACATGATACATATCTAAACATGACTATCGACCATAATACTATCATCACACACACACATATATATATCGGCAAAATAATAGAACCATATGTCCATAGTGTCATCAAACCGACGAGGTCTCACAATCTAACAAATACAACATATAATAGTAGTTCAGGTAGAAATGTCAAAACGGGGTGTTACATACACCCACCCTTTAGGAAACTTCGTCCTGAAGTTATGATCAAAATAATGTGGGATAATGACGACGCATAGTCTCTGCATCCTCCCAGGTAGCAGACCCCGGGCTATATCGGTCCCACTGGACCTTAACTTGGTCCACCAAACGGTGCCTCTATTTAACTCTGCGGTCTAATATAAGTAATGGTTCGACCCTGATGGTTCCCTCATCTGAAACCTGCAGTTCCTTCCAATTTATTTTATGTGACTCATCAGCTACATAATGTCGTAAAACAGATACATGAAAAACATTATGAGTTTTGTGCAAATGGGGTGGCAGCACAAGACGATACGCGATAGGTCCAACCTTTTCTAAAATTTCAAAGGGTCCTATAAATCGTGGTGACAAATTTGTCCCTTTCCCAAACCTGATGGTACTTTTGCTAGGCCTGATGTGGATGAACACTGCATCACCAACCTTATAGCTTCGGTCAACCCTATGCGCATCAACATAACTCTTCTGCCTATCCTATGCTTCCTTTAACTGCTGTCTAATCTGAACAACCTATTCTTCCATCTCCTAAATCAACTCAAGTCCTATAATTACTCGATCCTCTAACCTTTCCCAACTCAATGGTGTCCTGCATGGCCTTCCATATAAAGCTTCATATGGAGGCATCCCAATTGAGCTATGGTAACTGTTGTTGTAAGCAAACTCCACCAAAGGTAAGTGCTTTTCCCAATGATTTTGTTGATCCATGACATACATTCTAAGCATGTCCTCCATCACCTGATTCACTCTTTCTATTTGCCCATCTGTCTCTGGATGGTAAGCAGTGCTTAGGTTCAACTGAGTACCCAACGCCGACTGCAAACTCGTCCAAAACCTGGATGTAAACATAGAATCTCTATCCGATATAATCTTCTTGGGAAACCCATGGAGACAAACAACTTCATTTATGAACACACATGTTACATCCGTGACATCATAGGTCTCCTTAACTGGAATGAAGAGAGTAGTTTTGGTCAGTTTGTCAATGATGACTATAATGGAATCATGCCTATGAGAGGTAAGAGGCAATCCCACCACGAATTCCATGGAGATAACCTCCCACTTCGACATAGGAATGTCATGAGGATGTAACAGTCCTGCCGAGTGGTGATGATTAGCTTTTACCTGCTGACACTCAAGGCATCTAGCGACAAATTTGACCACGTCACTTTTCATCCTTGCCCAAAAGAAGAGTTGCTTCATGTCTGCATACATCTTCTTTACACCCGGGTGCACACAATACACTGCTTTGTGGGCCTCCTTAAGGATAGTCTCTCTAATATCTCCCTCCTCAGGAATGTACATCCTCCCTTGATACCGTAGCAAACCATCGGCTTCCAACTCATAGCCTTCAAACTTTGGTCCCACTATTTTCCCATTCTAGAGTGCTGTTGTGACCTTTAGGTACCAACTATCTCCGAGTAGCTGCCCTAAAATTCTTTTCCTCAAATCCACCTTCAAAGGTATAAGAGAGAAAAGTCTTGGTTTTCTGCTTAAGGAATCCGCTACCACATTCTCCTTCCCTTTAATGTAGGAAATCCCAAAATCATACTCTCTCATGAATTCACTCCATCGCCTTTGCCTAGCATTTAGGTCTCTCTGAGTGAAGATATACCTTAAGCTTTGGTGATCAGACTTGAGCTCAAAGCTTCGTCCAACAAGGTAATGTCTCCAAAGCTTCAAAGCTAACATCACTGCAGCCAACTCTAGGTCATGAGTAGGGTAATTCTCTTCATGTGGTTTTAGATTTCTTGATGCATAAGATATTACCCCACCTTCCTGCATCAATACTGCACCCAAACCTTTCCTTGAAGCATCGGTGCAAACTGTGAATTCCTTCTCCATATCTGGAACTCGTAGAATTGGTGCACTTGTCAATAGTCTTTTCAGCTCGGCGAATGCAGCATCGCATTCATCTGTCCATTCGTACCTAGTGCCCTTATGTTGTAGGGTAGTTATGGGTTTTGGGATTTTTGAGAAACCCTCAACAAACCTTCTATAATACCCGGCTAACCCCATGAAGCTCCTTACTTCATGTGCATTCTTTGGCACGGGCCAATCCATTATGGCCTTCACCTTTTCAGGGTCAACAGAAATTCCCTCACCGGAAATTATATTCCCTAGGTAATGGATCTCCTTCTGATAGAACAAACATTTGGACAACTTACCATACAACTGATGCTCCCTTAAGCATGACAACACTATTCGCAAGTGTTCCCCGTGCTCCTGTTCATTCTTGGATTAGATGAGTATGTCGTCCAAGAAGACTTGCACAAACTGATCTAAGTATTTTCGGAACACGCTATTCATGAGACTCATGAATATGGCTGGGGCGTTGGTCAAACCGAAGGGTACCACCACAAACTCATAGTGCCCAAACCTATTTCAAAAAGCAGTCTTAGGTATATCACTTTCCTTAATCCGTAGCTGGTGGTAACCTGATCGTAATTCGATCTTTGAGAAGTCTTTCACCCCTTTCATTTGATCAAAGAGGTCATCAATTCGAGGTATCGGGTACCTATTCTTTATGGTGGCTCTATTCAAATCTCGGTAATCTATACAAAGATGCAAGGAGCCATCCTTCTTCTTCACAAAGATTACTGGCCCACCCCACGGTGAAATACTTGGTTTGATGAGCCCTAGATCTAGCAATTCCTTCAACTGCATTCGCAACTCACAAAGTTCTGGGGCCGTCATCCTGTAAGGTTTCTTCGATGTTGGCTCTGCACTGGGTTTTACCTCAATCGTAAAATCAAGTTCCCTCTTAGGAGGTAACCCAGGTAATTCCTTTGGAAATACATCACTGAACTCAGCTAACACTATATAGTCATCAAATGAGGGTCCCTTCTCACTGTTTAATACTTCAACAATGTACAACTGGCATCCCTGTCACATACATCGCTTTACGTTCATCGTTGATATGAAACGTAGGGACACCTTCTGTTTGATACCCTGGATCTTGATGGCCTCTCCGTTGTCATTAATGCAAAGAACCTTCTTTCCATAACAGTCCAAGAAAGCTCGATGTTCCTCAAGCCAATTCATACCGATGATGAGATCATAAGTTCCGAGAGTGGTGACGTACACTTTGACTTGTGTAAAACACACCCCGAGATCCACCACACACTTATCGACACTAGGTCCTACTACTTGCTTTACCCTTGAAGCCATTTCGACTAAGCTAAAATCGTCATGATCATAGGCTGCCAACCCACATTTGTCTAATGCATATGGAGAAATGAAACTATCAGTAGCGTCGGGATCAAACAATATTCTAAGCTTGACATTATTGACCGTACCTGATGATTCCACCATAGTGGATTGGTGCTGTGCTTGATGGTTGTTCACTGCATCCGAGATCTGATGCCTACTACCCCCACTCCTCATTGGAGCTTTTCCTTCTCACTACACTATACCGAATCGTAATTCGGGACAATCACGCTGGTAATGTGGACCTCCACATCCCCAACAAGCAACCTGTAATGGAGTGGGTGAAATAACCTGTTCAAACCTTTGAGAGGGGATCCTCCCCCTAGGACCCCTTCCTCTACCCGCTGATCCTCTGAATTTCCTCACACCCTGGTGATTTCATGTGGCTGACTGGGGCACCGCCCTAGTTGCCACTGATTTGTCTACCGCTGCAACTCTTGGTATGCTCCTGTTCTCATAGGGAGGTGGCCTCGCATATCCTCCCCGAGGGTAGCTTTAAGGGGCCTTCCCTGCAAACCCTGACTGCTGAGAGTTGAATGACTTGATGGGCTTTGCACCCAACATCTCCTCAGTGTAACGAGCACAATCTACTGCTTCGACGACCGAAGTTAGTTTCCACATCCGTACCTGAGCCCTGATCTTGGCATTGAGCCCATACACGAAGCGCTCAACCTGGCGTTCGTCATTGTCCAAGTAAGGGTCATACTTCACTAACTCCATGAACCTCTCTTCATACTCCTCCACCGATAGATGCCTTTGTACCAAGGCATGAAGAGCCCCTGCTTGTTCTTCCTAGTAGGATGCGGGTAGGTACTTCCCTTTGAATTTTTCCACAAACAGTTCCCATGGAAGCGTGTCTGGTGTAAGGTGTAGCTGCCTTTCTTGGTTTCCCCACCAGTTCAAGGCGGCCCCCTTTAGTTGAAATATGGCCAGTTTGGACTTGGTCGTGGAGGTGTACTCCTGGAAGGTCAAGCACCTAGTCATCTCTTCCAACCACGACTCTGCTCGTATCCCTGATCGACCCCCTAAAAATTCTGGAAGCCTTATCTTCTGAAGTTCCCTCTTGATATCCTGGTGCGGATTTCCTGGTACTGTGTTCACTTCTACCACAAGAACTTCCTCCCTTAGTGGAGGGGCATTCACTTCTACCTCCGAGGTAGCACTTCCTCTCTGTGCTAGTCCCCTGATTGTTTCCTTTATTGCTTCCAACGAGCGCAGTATAAGGATGGTATCTGGAGATGGTGCTAGGACATTCGGCTCAGGTAACGCCGTAGCCTGACCTCACCCCCAACCTACTCGGGTTCTTACCATGTTTATCCCTACTACATGGAATAATAAAATAATTAGCATATGACGACATCATGACTAATTTACCATCAAACTCAACAATTAATTCAAAATGCGTCATGACTAATTTATGAGCGTTTACTCTGAGAGCTATAGTTCAGGACGTTTCGATCAGGCCATCTTGAGGCCACCCGGTACTAGATATACTGTAGTAATTCTACGTAGGTTTAGGTATTGGATTCCACACAACCCTCATCGAGTCGCCATCAACTCTTCAAGATATTCAATTAATGTTTATTTCCCCACTCTTATTAACAATTAATAATTTAATAATTTACTAATAGAATAACCTAAGTTTTAAGTATAGCATCGTGTTTACCAAACATTTTGTCATGAAATAGAATCCATGTCCTAGCGATCAGCTCGTCATGTAGGTCTCCGTGGTATCTCATTTTCAAGATTCCGTGTCGGTCTTGCCCCTTTGACTATACGTCGAAGTTTCAGCAAGGAGCATTTTCAACATGACTTTAAACAATTGACTTTAAATTTAAATTAACATATATTTACCCTTAAACTTAATTAAATAATTAATTTATTACATATTAGGCATTTACTTAACGGAGTATACATGTTAAATAATTTTAAATAATATTAATTATTTTACAAAATCTAATAATGCTAAACAACAATATCTAATTAAATTACACATTTTTTTTAAAATACTAAACACAATTAATTTATATAATATATAAAAAAAAATTATTATAATTAAATTTTAAATTAGAACCGATCGTATTAAACATATCTACCCTAACCCTAATCTAACAAGGCCCCCGCATGACCACCACGCATCATCCCACAACGCAAGGAAAAAGGGATAACATCCCTAACCATGTCGGTTTCTCACCTTTCAATTGAATTTTTTTTTCCTAGCTCAGCAAGGAAGGAGCTCTGCAATTCTAGCTCAGCTCAGCCGCTACCCGTTCGACCCAACAAATGGTTGCACCAGAACGCTAGAGCTAGCCCGAGCTTAGCTCCATCACAACGCATGAGTCTGAAGGTTTTCTACAGAACTAAAGGTTTACTTCATAGCTTTTTCTTCCCCTTTTGTTTCTGGCTGTTAGTTTACCCGATTGGTGGCTTCTGTGAGCACTCTCCCTTTTCCAACCTTCACTGCGACCTAAAAGAGGGCATAGCCAGCCTAGACGAAAGCTTTTTTTTTTTAATATATAATTTTTTTTGTATAATTTTTTTTTTCCTGTGAGTGCTTCCCTGGGCGTAGGTCACTGGGCCGAGCTGAGTCCAGGCCGGAGGCTCATGGCCATTGCCCCTGGTTTTATCTTCCATAATCCTTACTGGCAGAGGTTTCAAAATTCTATAATTATAGCCTGTTTCAATGTAAATGTTGAGCAAATCTTACGCATGAAAGCCTGGGATGAAGCATTTAAACTCAATGAATAATGAACTATGTTGAGATTTTATTTTTTTTTGTTTGGTCGCAGGCTCATGGCCGATGGCCGGGATGTGCCTAGGTCGCAGGCTCATGGCCGTTGGCCGGGCTGTACCTAGGCCGTAGGCTCATGGCCGCTGGCCGGGCTGCACCCAGGCCGCAGGCTCATGCCCTTGCTGGCCGAGCTGCGCCCAGCTCCCTACGGGCCGCGCCCTGTGGGCTGTGCCTCTGTGGGCTGTGCCCCTGTGGGCTGTGCCCCTGTGGGCTGTGCCCCTGTGGGCTGCGCTCTGGGATGCGCCCCTGTGGGCTGCACCCTACTGTAGAGCAGATGTTCTCTTCTTCAATTGTATTGCTCATGGGTTGAAAATAATTTTGATAATAAAGGATTGGTTCGTACAAACTTCTAGTTTTTACATGCCTACCTGTAGCCTGTTGTACATGCTTATTCTGCCATTTCTTCCATTAAAAGTTTACTGTGATTAATTTCTTTTGCAAGGGTTGTGAGTTTAGATCGAAAGAAACTAGGTTAATTAATTAAGACGTAGAGACGAACTCAATGTATGTAGGATTTTTGTTGCGTTTCATTATATTTTGGAATAATGCTACAATTAATCCTTCTTTCAGCGACCCCTTTCTCTTCTTTAAATGCTCAACTAGTGATGCGTTGATGGGAAGAAACGAATTTTGTCTGCCAGTGTTTTGTTTTGATAGAAATACTGTAACTTGTTGATTAACATGACTACAGTAATGTATGTTGCAACCCAAAACCCTATAACCCAATGCATGGAGAATTTTTTTTGTGGCTTTAATTAGCTTTTGAATATTTTTGTGGTTTCAATTATATTTTGCCAATTTGACAAAGGAAAATGCATGTTACAAGTACATGTGCATGTTATAGTGATTTCCATAAGCATTTGAAATACTGGCTAAAGACTTGTAATTATTGCATACTAGATTTTAATCATAGTTGATTGCCAATGTGCCCAATGCATGGGCTGAAATTTCAGGTCAAGTATAAGCTTGGATTCGGATTCTGGTTTCAAACGGCCATTTAATGTTTCCTGTAGGCTGCGACCACCCATGAGTAGACCAATATCGGGTAGGGGATTCCTGCTTTTTTTTTCTCACATCCTACTCTCTTTACCAGTGGTTTTCTTCCATAATCTTAGAAATAAACTTTGGGTAGAAGGCCTCCATTAACATTGCTTTTTATAATCTAAAATGTTTAACAAAAGTAAGACATGTATTATAATGTGACGTGGAGTTGATAAGCTAGTTCATTTTTCAGTTCTCTGTGATTTCATGTTAAATTTTACTGGCTGTCGTTTGTACAGGTGAGGTGAGAGAGTGAATGCCAATTGTCTTCCATGGAGGAGAGCTAACAGAGGGATTTCATGGCATTATTTATGAGGAGAGAATAAAATCTAGGGCAATGTCCACGACCACATGCCCAACAGCCTCGCTAGTGGTGTCATGTCAGCGAACCAAATGTAGCTATACTTCATTTTGGCATGTTATATGTCTACTTTGCGTGCAGTGTTGTTTTTTTCTTGTCAATTACGAGCCCTGTGGTTCAATATTTGGAACCATGGCTCTGATACCATGTGTAGAGCCCCAACTGGGTCTCCTTTAACTTTTATTTACAGTCAGAAAATTCACTTTATATATATAGTTTGAAAATCTATAAATCTATTTTATCTACTTCTAACAATTTATTGTTAACTGTGCAGGTAGCATAGATAATCACAGCATATAAACCTTTAAAATTTAATTAACAGAATTTTCCATAATAATGCTGGAAAATACCTATAGGTAGCTAGTAGATCCACCTTTGTTGTTGTCCTTGTTTTCCGTTTTTCCTTGCTTTTCCCTGCAGCCAAAAGTCCTTCCCAAGTTCTGAAACTCAACCTTTCCAAACCAGTCTTGCCACCCTGCCAAGTGGCGAGGTCTCGCCGACCACCCAGCTCCAAAGGTACCCCTTTGGACCCCTGATCCCAAACCAAGTACAAGCCCTAAGCTGTTGTATCCCCTTAAAATCTGCAACAAAACCCCTTCCCCTTCTTTGCAGCTCTCCTCTCCCAAAACTTCTCCAAACTCCTAAGGTAAAAGGGATCCCTTCTCCTCCCTCCTTTCTCCCTCTTATCCCCATGTTTGCCTACCTTCCTCCCCATTACTACCCATATCTTCATCATAAATTTACCCACCCCCTTCCATCTACGATGTAAGTCCTCCAGCCCTCAACTTGGACTTGGACTCATTTGAATATTTAAATAAATATTAAAAGGTGTTGGTTGGGGTCACTTCTCAACCGTAACTTCTAATTCAATTACATTTAATCCTTTTTATTTAATGTAATGATTTTAAACATATCCTTACTCATATTTCAATATTTAATCATTTAATTAATAAATAATAAATGTTATACATATTATATAGTTTAAACTTGCATGCTTCACCAAATTAACTTAATTAACAGTAATTGTCAATTGATTAATTACACTTGCCTAATCATTTAATAAATGGTCTCTAACATTTATAATATGTAAATTCCTTATAAATTCACTAATTCAATTTATCAATTATGAACAATAACCCTATCAATGTAAATCATAACATTATCAATGTGTAATCATATTAATTTAAATAAAATTCACTATGATTTAATCGACTCATATACCTATTTCCATTTTAATTACACATTAGTTTGTAATTAGCTAATTAACAATCATTACTAAAGATAAGCATAGTCTTGTTAAAATTAATTAACATCATTAAAACATAATTAATTTAAGGGATCAAGTTACTATCAACTTATTTAACCTTATAGTTACATTTCAACCCTTAGTCCTGGCTAATTAAACTCATTAACAATCAATCAAGCATTCTAATCAATTGCATTAGTCACTACCTAGATTAACCATTGCTTGTTTATTATTCAACCATAATTAATTATTAATGGACAATAATTAACCATTAATCAACATTATTAACCCTAATCGTCATTATTAACTTTAATCGACATTATTAACATTGATTAACAATAGTTAATTACTAAACGATAGTAATTAATATTAAGCGACACTAATTGACATTATTACTCAACAATATTTCATGTAATTCATAATATGTAGGTGAGTTATGTAAGCGTAGCTACTGCTTACATTCCTCACGTAAGTACACTAAAAGTAATAATTCACATACATCAATCATAATCAAGGAACTTATTATTTACCAACACATGTTTTAGCATAGTTTACAAGGTATGATCCATTAGCTTACTGAAATCCATGTTACGACAATTCATACATCACTAATTTATGACACATACTAATCAAGGGTTTTACACACCTACAGCTAGATCTTGTTTTCACCCCTACTTCACGCTACATCTATCTACCTACATCATTACTAACTTCCACATCCTATCCTGTCCTCTGTTGGACTACCCTGGAATGTCAAGTCATGACCGGTTCCAGCTAGAACCCGTAAGCGGAAGTGTCAACCACATCGACCAAGCTTCCCTAGCAGGCAACCACCAGTCATCATCACACACCTTGGGGAGTGCACCGTAGCACAACCCTCCCATGACTATGGGTTTCGGGGATAAACGGTGGGTAAAGTCTCCACCCCCCTAATGGAACAAGGGACTATGTCTACTCGACATAACAACAGCATTGCACTTGTACTCGGTCTGTCATCGTATAACCGATCTGGGCGGTTGAGTTTCCTAGAACTCTACCCCACCCATGTCATAACATACATCATAATAAATAGCATAATAACCATACAAAAGTAAATAATGCATCACTCGCATACCGTTTTATCTTTCAAAGTCCATGTCCCCGAGGCCCTCCCACCTCGTAGGATCCAGCTATCACTTAGCCGTTTCAACCTGTAAGTCAGTCCTCAACATACAATATAGGATATCATGAATAATCCTCGATATGTACACATATATCTCATCATAACATGAAAACAATAAACTCATTCATTCGCCATGCACCTGGCATAACATTCATTATTTCAACATATATCTGTAACGGTATCCACGTACCCATCATTCAGTAATTTCCATACATTTGACATAATTAACACATGATACATATCTAAACATGACTACCGACCATAATACTATCATCACACACACACACACACACACACACACACATATATCGGCAAAATAATAGAACCATATGTCCACAGTGTCGTCAAACCGACAAGGTCTCACAATCTAACAAATACAACATATAATAGTAGTTTAGGTAGAAATGTCAAAACGGGGTGTTACAGTGGTTAGTTGTAGGTGGAGGGTGATTAGGAGAACCATATGGAGCAGATAATAGGGTTAGATAGGGGGAGAGAGAGTGGTTGTTAGGTTATTTTGGGAGAGAGAGTGGGGTGGGGGTTAGGGTAGGTGGGTAAGTGGAGAGAGAGGGGGGATAGGTTAGTAAGGGTTGTGGGGAAAGGAGAGATAAATAAAGAGGGAGGAAGAATGTTAGTTGTTTGGGAGGGAGTAGGGAAGTGAGTGTGTGTATGAGAGAGAGAGAGAGTTGATAGGGTATTTAGGAGTAGGGGAAGAGAGAGAGGGGTGGTGGTTAGGGTTAATAGGGAGTAGGGAAATTATGGGAGAGAGAGAGGTAAAGTTCAATATAAGTAGGGAAGTTAAAGACAATAGCAGTATACATGAGGAGTGGGTGGGTGTCGGATAAAGAGAGAGAGAGAGAGAGAGAGAGAGGTTTTAGGGGAAGGGGACAAGGATAAGTGGAGGGGTAGGGGAGAGAGTGAATGAGAGAGAGTTTTAGTAAGGTTTATGGGGAGGAATGGGGTTAGTTGTATGTGTGGGAGTAGGATTGAGAGAGAGAGAGAGAGACTAGGGAGAGAGAGAGAGAGACTAGGGAGAGAGAGAGAGAGAAATATGGGTAGGGATGTTGGGGTATATAAGGAGAGAGATGGTGGGGTGTTGGTTAGTAGTAGTGAGGGAGGAGGATTACAAGAAACATAGATAAGGGGGACTTATGGATCATAGGAGAGAGAGAGAGGGGGTTAGTTTGTTTTAGGAGTATGGGAGAGAGAGATTAGGGTTAGGAGTAGAGAGAGGGGTTATAGAGAGAGAAATTGATTAGGAGTAGAGAGAGAGAGAGAGAGAGAGAGAGAGAGAGAGAGATGAGGGGGTGGTTATGGGTAGAGGTAAGAGTGCGGTTGGGGTAAATAAATAAATAAATATTATGGAGTATTGAGGTTTAGGGAGGAGGAGGGAATTAATAGAGAAGAGTGGTTAGAAAGAGAGAGAGAGAGAGGAGAGATAGAAAGATAGAGAGATGAGTGATGATTAGGGGTAGTGGGTGGGAGGGCAGTTGTGGAAGAGAAATATATAAAAATCAAGGGGGTTAAATGTTTTGGGAGGAAGAGGAAAATTAAAGAGAAGTGGCAATATAGGGGGGAGAGAGATTGTGTGTGAGCGAGACATGGGAATGTGGTTAGTGGTGGCTCAGAATTATAAGAGGAAGAGAGAGGTGGGGTAAGGGTTAAGGGGAGTAAGAGAGATAGAGAGATAAATATAAAGAGAGATAGAGAGATAAATATAGAGAGAGATAGAGGGGGGTTAAGGGTAGAGAGAGAAGGAGGGAAAGAGGGAGGGAGAGAGAAAGTGGTGGGTTTTAGTAGGTTGTTGAAGAGAGAAAGTGGTGGGAATTAGGGTAAGTTGGAGAAATTAGGGTTATACAAAATTAATGAGGGTGTTAGTAAGGGTTAGGGGGAGGACGGGAGGGAAAAAGAGAGGGAGGTAGGAGGTAGATTAATTGTAGGGATGGAAGTAGGGGGTGAGACATATCATGGTTATTAGGGAGTAGAGGGAGAGAGAGAGAGATAATTAGGTGATCAAGGGTAGGGGGATGAGGAAGGTTGAGGTAGAGAAATATATAGATATCATGAGGGTTACGGGTTTCAAGAGCGGTAACATTATTATAGAGGTGGTATATTTAAGGAGTGGGGGTTGGGAGTAGAGAGAGAGAGAGAGAGAGAGAGAATTTGTATGAAGAATAGGATTAGGAGAGAGAGAAAAGGAGTTAAGGGGAGAGGGAGGGTTATTAGTAGAGGGGGAGAGAGAGAGATTTAGGGGGTTATGGATTTGGGTAGGAGGATGGCAATTAAAGCAAAGGGGGGAGAACAGGGTGTGAGTGAGAGAGGTGGGAATCAAGGTTAGGTTATATAGGGAGATAGATGGTGAGGGGATGGTTAGTAGTAATTGGGAGAGAGATTAGTAGAAACATAGAGAGAGGGGGTATATGGATGGCTGGAGAGAGAGAGAGAGAGAGAGAGAGAGAGAAGGATATAGAAATCAGGAGTGTTAATAGTTTGGTGAGTATTAGGGAATTTAGAAAGAAGGGGGGTGTACTTGAGGAGTTGGTTGGTGTGGGGTATAAAGGGGAGGTGGAGAGAGAGAGGGAGAGAGAGAGAGAGAGAGAGAGAGAGAGA
>LPNX010080745.1:38518-101435 GCA_001517045.1 Pseudotsuga menziesii
GGGGGGTTAGGGAGAGAGAGGGAGAGAGGGTTTGTTTCAATGAGTTGGGGAGATAAAAAAGGGCTAGGGGCCATGGGTAGGTTGAGGGGTATTGGAGAGAACAAATGAGAGAGAGTTTACATAAGGGTTAGGGGAGGATCGGGGTTAGTTGTAGGTGTGTGTGTGTGTGTGTGTGTGAGAGAGAGAGAGAGAGAGAGAGAGAGAGAGAGAGAGAGTAGGGACAAATATAGAGGGGTGTGGGTTATGGGTAGGTGTAAGAGTAGGGATTTAAGAGAGAGAGGGGGGGTGATTAAAGGTAGGGATAAAAGGGGGCATGGGGGTCAGAAAGAGATAAATATCAAGAGGTTTAGTGGTTTTGTAAGTAGTTGGGAAATTAGAGAGAATGAAATTATAATTAAGGAGTAGTGGGGTTGGGAGTAGAAAGAGAGAGAGAGAGAGATTGTTGAGTTTGAGGGTTTAAGGAGGAGAAGGGTTGTTAAAGAAAATAGAGGAGTATAGGTGGAGAGAGGGTAGTTGGGGGTACGCACACACACAGACAGATATATATATATATATATATATATATACAGAGAGAGAGAGAGAGAGAGAGAGAGAGAGAATGTGTGGTTAGTTGTGGGGGAGGGTGATTATGAGAAAAATAAGGATGGGGGATTAAGGGTAGAGAGAGAGAGAGGGAGAGGGAGGGTGTGAGGAAAGTTTGGGAGAGAGATGGGGGTGGGGGTGAGGGGTAGGTGGAGAGATAAATAAAGGAGGAGGAAGGATGTTAGTTGTTGGAGAGAGAGATATAGATCCAATGGTGTTAGGGAGTATGGGAATAGAGATATAGGAGTGGGGGTTAGCGGTAAGAGTTAGGAGGGGGGTTATGGGAGAGAGAGAGCGATAATTAGATATCAGGAGGAGTAGGAAACTTAAAGAAAATAAAGATATACCTGATGAGTGGGTGAGTGTGGGGTAGAAATAGAGAGATAGAGATCAAGAGGTTTGGGGAGGAGGATGGAAATGAGAGAGAAGGGATAGTATAGGGGAAGAGAGATTGAGTCAAATATAAGAGGGTTTTTAGTGGTAGGGGGAGGGGGATTATGAGAGACATAGAGAGGGAGGGGGTAAGTATGATATTCAGAGAGAGAGAGAGGGGGGGTGGTGGTAAGTGCTAAGACTATGAGAGAGAGAGAGAGAGAGAGAGAGAGAGAGAGAGAGAGAGAGAGAGGTGTTGTGATTAGGTGGAGGAGTGAGGGTTGTGTGTGTGTGTGTGTGTGTGGAGAGAGAGAGAGAGAGAGCTAAGGGGGAGCATGACTAGGGGTAAGGTGAAGAAGGAGGGTTGGAGGACTAAAATATATAGAGAGAAACAAGATTAGGGATTTTTAGAGTTGTAGGGAAGTTAGAGAGAAGAGGCATATATTTGATTAGTGTTGATATAGATAAGAGTTATAGTGTTTTGGTCTTAAGATCATAATAATTATAGTGAGTAGGAGTTGATTATAAATTTTAGGTTTTACATGTGTTAAGGGTTAATATTAAGGGCCATAAGGATTACACATGTTTAAATTTTCAAAGGTTTAAGACTTATGAAAGTTTAAATTAGTAGAATTTATAAATGTTATGTTCTAAAAGTTAGAGGTTACAAGGTAACTAAAGTTCAGAGGGATTATGTGTGATAGGGGTGAAAGTATATAAGGTTTATAAACTAAAAATATTATAATAGGTTACAAGTGTATGGTGTAATTACTAAGGAAAGAGATATTAGCTCCTAGGTTGCATGAATAGAGTGTTAACAAAGGGGGGTCCCTCGTTAGACCACTTTAAAAACCTTGTGTAGACATGGTCGACCACCCAGCTTGGGGCGTACTAGGATACCTTCTCTGGGAGTTACCTCCCTCCACCTATTACTAGCACAGTGGTGTCCTAGTTTATAGTTACAACAAAAGGCACATGTGTCCAGATACCGAGTTAGGAAATTGTTTTTAGGCAATTTCCCAAAATGGTGCTTTGAAAACACTCTACACAAGACTTTCAATAGAAATCAAATGGTCATACTAATGCAAACACTATAAGAAAAATATATACATTTTAATACCCATAAAAAACAAAGATTTTCTAAAATATTATTGTCATTTAAATATTCCAAGTAAATTTATAAATATAAAAGAAATATATATTAACCATGAAAGTAAAACAATTCACTATCATTAAAAGTAAAAGTAAACAAAATAACATTTTAAATCTAAGAAAACACTAAACTATTTCAAAATCCACAATATCAAACCATAGAATATATATAAAAAGCAATTTTAATAAAACAATTACTAATATGACTATTTCAAAATCCACACTATCAAATCATAAAATATATATAAAAAGCGATTTTAATAAAACAATTAGGGATATTTTTCAAACTTCATGAAAAATTCAGTGAAGTATCATATTATAAAATATGCATAAAATCAATTTCAATCAAATTTAACTACCAATATTTTGCAAACTCAATTAATAAGACCAATTTTAAACAAATTTATTAACTAACATTAAAAAAAGAGCTCGAGTAACCTATTGAAATTTAGTTATGTTATTTCTAATCATACATGCTTATTACTATAAAATTGCATCTAATAAAATTCCACACTAAAACAATAAAAAATAATCAAATTCTCATTTTTAAATTAAAAATAAAAAGTATACAAATTTTAAATACAAAGAAATCTGAATGGAAAAAGTAAATTCATATTTTATGATGTTAAAAAAATAAAAATAAAACACATTTTACCATCGTGTCACACTTAGGTTGGTGGTTTGTAGCCATGATAACGACCAATCTGTTCCCGCGTGGACATGGACTTAGACTTAGCTAGTTCTTTTCTTACGTAATTCGGGGAGGGAGAAGTTGAACCCCAGCTAAAATGGATCAGTCGCTATGGTTTTTTTTCTTTCCATAAGTTGCATTTAGTAGGGCAAACATTTCTATAGTGGAGTGGGAAGAGCAACGTGAACCGGGTCGGGGATAAAACTATAACCTTGGTAGAGCTCCTTGTAATTTTTATTTATTTGTAAATAAATAAAACGGGGATGGTTAGAAGTAGTTTAGGAAATACATAAAGTCTATTTGGTATTGATTATCGAGGCAATCTTGGTAAAGCATAATAAGTTAGGGAACACAAGTAAAACCATGACACTAACTATTCTAAGCTCAGAAAATATATTCATTTTAATTCAAAGAGCACAGACCACCATGTTGCTCTTCAATAGCGACACCAACTAATAAGAAATACTAGGAATAGATCAATGGGGAGTCCTTCCATTAAGGGGCTTATATTAATATATAATAAAATAATATATAAATATTATAATAAAAAGTTTATATAAAAGGATATTAACTTTTGGGTTTAATTTTTAATAATTAAAAACTCTTATTAAAAAATTAATATAAAAATATAATAAATTTACAAAAATGATTAACTTTATCTTAGATTAATAAAATAATTTCAAGGGCAACCTTTTGAATGCATTTTATTATGTAAAGGAAGGTCTAAATGTGAAAGGAAATACAATAGCTATCATTATGGACATGCCGAGATCACGAAAAGCCATTCGAGAATGGAAAAGTTACGAGATGGGAAAATTTATCCAAAGTTAATATATTGATTTTTTAAATAAAAGAAATGTAATTTCAAATTTTTCTATTTTCAATAATATATAATAATATAATAGTGCTTTAATATGAGAGAAAAAAAGTAAAAAGTTAGATTCTAGTTAAAAGAGAAATATTAAAATAATATAATAATATTAATTTAAAAAGGGTTATATGTGAGAAGAGGTTACTAGTTCAATTCATACTAGGCTTTATTAATGTCTTATGTTAATTTGTCGTCGCAGGGTACTTAGGAGTATAGTGGTAACTGTAATGGATCATTGGATCCAGTGTAACTTCAATGTCAACCATTCTGAGGTTATTAATGAAAAAAAACTAATATTAAATAAAAATAATTGAAAATGTATTTTTTATATTTAAAAATATAAAAAATTTAACTAACAAGAATGAGATAAAATCTTAAGAAAATGAAAAAATGAAATTATTTACCTTCAACTAAATAAAAATAGATTAAATATAGAGAAAAAAATAAAATAAAATATTATTTATAAAAATGTAACAATTAAGTAAAATAAGGGAAAAGTATTTAAATAAATAACTGAAAAAGACATTTAAATGCTAAAGAAATAAGAAAAGAAATATTAAAATAATATAATAATAAAAACTTCAAAAGGATTATTAATTTTGATGATAAAGATTAATGAGAAAATAAATAAATTAAAAACTACTAAAATTATAAAATTAGTTAAATAAAAATAAAAATAAATAGTAAATAGAATCCTTAAAAAAAATGAAATTGTTTACCTTATTATAAGTAAATAAAATCTTTAAAAAATTTTCCAATCATGATTTTAAGTCCTGGCTCAGGGAGAAAAACTCATTTGCTATCTTCTTTGATGGTGCCTCAAAAGGCAACCCTGGGGAGGCAGGTGCGGGGGGAATTCTCTTGAATCCCGAAGGACATGTGGAACATACTTTCACGTGGGGGATCGGTAGCAGAACCAATAATAAAGCTGAGTGGCTGGCTCTTATCCAGAGCCTTCATATTCTCAATGCCAAGAAAATTTGTAAGGCCTTGATTCTTGGGGACTCTAGGCATGTCATCTACAAATTGATCAATGGATACAATACAGGAGCTGTTAAATGTCGACGCCTATATGAAAAAGCCACGCTTCTTATGTCTAGCAACTATGAAGCTTTCCATATTCTCTGGCATAATAACTCAGCTGCAGACAGCCTGGCTAATGTGGGAGCCTCTTTCCCACAAGGACAGTATAGTCAAGATGGAAATCACCCCACTCTCAAATTTATTCCCTAATATGCAGTGTTGGAAGTCCCCATTCCGACCCTTCAACAATCAAATTCATTTAAAAAAGAGTCTAACTCTCCCCCATATCATTATTAGCCTCCTTGCTTCTTTCCTCTCCCCATTCTCCTTGTCCTCCTTCCCTTATCTCTCCATATTCCTCCCCTTTCCTATCCCTCCTACCCATCCCCTTTCCCCCCTTCTCCTCCTTGCCTCGCCCTGCCTCCATCAAGCTGGCTTCCACTTTCTCCTTGGTGGCTTCAAGCATTTATTTCCCCGTCCGGACTTCTCCTCTCCATTGCCCGCGTGGTCTCATTCTGGTCCCTTCCCTCTCTCGATCTTAGCAGTCATTAAATCCTCCAGGACTTCGATTAATTGTTTTATCCTCTCACATGTTTTCTCTCTCGCCTCCTTCTCCATTATGTCATCTCGCAGTATCAAACATTTTCATTCTGTCCCGGTCCTATGTGGCTCTCCTGAAGCAGTGAATCTCCTCTAGAATGTGGTAGTAGGTCTCGACGGAGGGAGGCCGCTGGGCTTCCCGTGGCATTCCCTCCCTCATACTTGTTCTTTTGTTAAAGAGAGGCTAGCCATCGCTGCTTTCGTCAACTGCTTCTGTGATTACCCCGCCGTGTCTTGGCCCTCAGGCCCGGATTTGGGCACAACTTCTGGCAGTATCAGTCGAGTCTTGGGCTGCCTCTGCACTGGGTGGCAGGAGGGCGCCATGGGAACTTTGGCTTATTCGAAAAGCAACAGGGAAATTGTGTTGCAACATGAGCTTGATGTTCTAAACCATCTTCTCTCCCCCTTAGCTGTCACTCTGGACAGTGATCTTGCTGCTCGCCTTGTGCTCCCTGCGGAACCTGACAGAATGGCCCAAGCTGGAGACAACGCTGGTATCATGGACATCAAGAATAACTTGCAGTGTTTGTACGAGATGGTTGCAATTGGGGTCATGGACAACAAGGAGACAGCTCGGGAAATCAAAAAAATGGAGGAAACTGTAAGTTACACTTCGCTACAAATCAATAACCATGATTCCAGGATCAACGACAATGAAAGCAACCCGCATGAGATGATGGGGAAAATCGATAGGATCCAGGAAGATCTTGAATGTTTACTCACTATGAACTAGGGAAGCAGAGTTCAAGGTGCAACTGCAGCAGTGGATCAACCAATGGAAGAAGAATCAGTTGTTCAGCCCAGGCACCCCAGAGGCAATCCTTAGTCTTCTTTTCTTTCATGGATATATGTTTTTTTGTCTCCTTTTATGTAATCAATATGTAAGGGTATACACTACCCGAGACTTTAGCTACTTTGGACGAATTTTGTATGCAATTTGTTGGAAAACTTATGGCATAAGCCCAATGTGTATCAGTTTTGAAATGCAGGATTTCCTTTCCCTGCTAATGTTGTATTGAATGGCTGTGCACAGTGTGTTTTATAGAAACCCTTTTTTAGTTTTTGTTAAAAAAAATAAAATCTTTAAAAGAAAATGAAATTTTTCATCCTAAACTAAATAAAAAGAAGTTTGAATTTTAAAAAAAAATATTGAAATTTATTAATAAAAAACAACAAATAAATAATCTAAATGGGAGTGAGCTAAACTCTAGATCATTTGCACTGAAAATCGTGTAAGTTTTTTGGCCCAAATCTTGTCGAAATTGTTCAAAGGATAGTTTTTAGTGATTGGAATTGCATAATCTGGGTACCCCAAGGGTAATAGAGGGGGTCTTGAATCTATTTATCCATTTAAAATTGCAATTTTAACTAAAAATCTCAATTTCAACAACAAATCATGTTTCCCGATTCCAACCAAACTGGCCTCTAAAGGTGCAAATGATGTAGAGATTAACCAACTCCATTTCAATGAACTTTTAAATAAATAATTGCCAAAAACATTTAAATGATAGAAAAGAAATAAATACTAAAAAAATAATATAAGAAGAATAAGTCCAAAAACATTTAAATAATAGAAAAGATATAAATATTAATAAAATATTATAATAAGAATAAGTGTATAAAGATGGTTCTTTAAATTAAACTAGTTATTAATTAATTCTAACTATAATTAAACTTAAATTATGAGAATATATGGTTAAAAGTAATTTTTTTTCTTAGACTTAATTTTTATTAAAAATCTATGTTATTAGAATTTTAAGTTCAAATTTGATGAAACTTAAATTTTTGATAAATTAAACAAATTTTGAATATGGCCAAACATATATAGGAAAACCATTTTTAATTAAGTTTTGAATATGCCCAACATATATAGAAAACTATTTTTAAACATGAAGGAGGGAGAAGTAAGATAGAAATGGCACAAATCAGTGGACTTTCAAGTCCACCCAATTTCGGTATAGGTGTTTTGGAAGAAGCAAAGATTAATGTTATTTTTTTTAATTGAGAAAAAAAATAAAATTTAATTATATTAATTAATTAAAAATAATAATTTAACCTATGTTTATGGTTAATGTAGATATTTTTATATTAATTTTCTTAAATATTATTAATTGTAAAATAATCCATTTAATTTTATAATTAAAAATGATTCCAATAATCATAAAAATTTATTCATTCTAATTAGATATTAAGAAACCCAAGCAAAAAAAACCATAAAAACATTTATTATAAATAGGAAAAACATAACTAAGATTAGTAAATATGTCATTTTCTGTGTGCTGGACCTAATTCATTAGACTTTGAAAACGAACAGCCTAAATCAGATTTTTGTACTCAGGAAAAGTGGATTATCTACATGTTGATGATAATGTAATGTGGTGTACAAAATATTGAAAACCAAAAACTTTCCTTTATAATGAAATAACTCTTAATTTTTTTTTTCTACAATAAAATATCAAAAACCAAAATTTTAATATTAATAAAAATACAATTAATAAAATTATTTAAATAATATAAAAATAAATAAAAAATCTTTAACATTAAAAAGTCAAACCATTAATGTTAAAGCTCCAGATGATTAGACAATCACAATGAATGAACCTATATAATCTATTTGGATCATAAATAGCCAGCTTGCGTATCTTTCGATAAATCCTCTCAGTAAAGTAATGTTACGTGGAGAAGTCGTATTAAAGGGCATATTTTCCCTTCAAGGGGGAAAGGGTAAAGAAATAGGTAGCTACTCAAATACAAAATAAAAACAAAATCAAATTATAAATCATTTTTAATATAAAATTTACATATAATTATATTAAATTAAATTAAAAATATTTTAAAAAAGAAAAAAAAAACATTTTAGAATAGTCTTCTATTTAGAAAATTATACCTATCATGAATCAATCTGTTTTTCATTGATAAAGTTGATTGAGATTAATTATTGCTTGAAAAATTTATTCAAATTCAAATTAAAATTCTTAAAATTAAATCTATAATTAAATTCTACTAATAAAAATAATAAAAACAAAATAAAGTAAATAGGAGTAGCAAATCTAAAATTATTGGAGAAAATATGGTGATACCATATCCAACTCATTAATGGATACTCTAAATTATTTATATGAAATATCTTAAAAAGAAAAGTGTGGTTAAATATCAGATTTAATTCATTAAAAGTTAAAAACTAACTGTTTAAAAATAGTTTACATTGGTTTCTTGGAACATTTTAGAAAATCTCCCTATTTATATAAGATCGTAGGCTCTAGTTGCAATGATCTGAATTCTTGTACTTAGTTGATGAAGGAAGAATTCTTTCACACTAAGAAAAACCAATCTTTATAGAAAATCTAAAGTAATCTAAACAAATTTCTCTCCAAACTTTATTTACATAGATGTAAAATAAAAAATATTTCTATTATATTAAATTAATATATAAATTATTATTAATTTAAAAATATATATATAAAAATAAATTATTTTATTTACTTTAATCATTTTCTATTACTACTCTTACCACCTCACCTTGGATAAGACAATTGGCAACAAGAATATGCCCAAATCCAATTTCAGTCATTGCATACCTTTGCTATATTGATTTTTTTGTTGTTGAGGAAAGATTCTCTTCAGCATTTTTTAGTTTTGGACTTTGCTTCTACTGCTTTCCAGTGTTTTGGGTTTAACCTTAACCATACAAGACAACATAAAAATGAAAAATTATTTTCAGAATTTTTTTATGCAGTAATAACATAATATTCAAAATCAAATAACAAATTACAAAAAAACTATGAAAATCAATGATTTAACTGATCCTACTTTGATAAACACATTTAAGAAGCCAAAATTTAGAAAAAATAGTATAAATATCAGACCATAGGTTCAGTTGTGAAACACTCCTTTGGCTATTGCAAAGGTGAAAGATTCCAGGTCTGAACTTAAATCCTTCACCAGAAAGCGGTTGAAGCTGAGTAACTCCAATGTATGTGTTATCCCTAAAGTTGAACCTAGACTACAGGATTCAAGCTTAAGGAAATATTTGTTCGAATATTACTTGTTTGTACAGCTTACACAGTTCTGGTATGAAATCAAAACATCACACAATTTACAGTAAACAGAGCTGGTATATATCACAGATTGGTAAATACAGGTATTTATAATAAGATCAAAGCATTTAAAGTGACAGGCTGGTATGAATATAACATGGAGTCAATCACAAAGTTCAATATCCAGGTACTATGATCCTAAATCATGAAGTGAAACTGTCAATGTTTGTAAAAATAAAATATAACTGTCATCTCACGATAAGAATTATTGTAATGGAATATGAATGACCATATACATAACAGAATTATCAGAGAGACAATTTATATAACACAAGGGCAAATCATCATCAAGTTTATTCAAAACTAGAACCTGTTACTGAAGCTACAAAATGCTGATGCTACACAGATGTGCTTACAAATGATCAAGCATTACTCCCAAAACTGCCAACCTGCAGTCCCCTGCGTTCTCCTGAAAGGAAGAACTCTCTCCTCTCGCTCTCGAGCCCTTAGCTGGGACCTCCCCCTTTTCTAGTATCAATTATCCAATTTATAATGATTACAATTTCAAATGATAAATGAGCATCATTGCTCAAGGAAATACCCCACTAGTCTCTGCATCCACCTACTACACAAAGGAATTGGGATCAACCATCGGAATGTCGCTATTTTAATCAAAATAATATTTTATACACAAACCAACCCAAATTGTGTCTCATCAAGTCCCTCCTCATCTACCCTTACATATATGATGATTACTAGGATATGAGTATTCACGATGTCATGTCATTCCTGTTGTATGATATTTCATGATGTGTTGTTTGTATGATAGCATGCGATGCTTAGCATGCAACTAATTTCAAATTCATAAGGATTTGATGTGAAATGACCATGATAGCAGGAGGTAAGTCTACAGTTTTATGTTCTTTATGATGACATGTTCATATAATGATGACAATGTTGCACTAATATGCTTTCATATACTAGCTGGTATAGTTCTTGATGTCCTTGATGATTACATAGTTTTATGTTTATGATGACATTGTTACCTTCATGCAACAACATGAAGTGGTTTACTATTCATGATGTTATGATGTAGATGATGGTGTATGATAATGTCATGTTTTTTGGTACTCATGATGATGTTATGTTTTCATGATGGCATGTAGTAGCATGCAATTCCTTCATATTCCTGATGATGAAGTTATGTTTTCATGATAGCATGTGATAGTATGTAGTTCATTGATATGATACTCTTGGTGATGTTATGTTTCATAATAGCCTATTGTTCCTTGGTGCTCATGATGATGCTATGTTCTCATAAGGGCATGTGGTAGCATGCAAATCCTTGATATTCATGTTGATAGTATATGATCTCTAATGTTATGATTATAACTAATTCTTTGTTGGCATGATGTGAGGTGGAATTTGACAAGAAATCCACCCATGGGCCTAAAGGGTAGGTTCATTCAATGATATCGTTGAGGCCCATGACCACGAAAGAGAATTTATACTTGTAATACCTTATGGGATGGGGACAAACTCAATCAATAAACCTATCCCAACAATTCCTTCCCTTTAAACATTTATTGGAAGTCCACAAATTGAGGTACTTCGTTGCGGGGTGGTATATCGGGAACTTTCAATGCTTGGGGTTGATTTCCAAGTTGGAGTTGTGGGGAGAGTTTTGGGCCAGCCTTATGAGATGCATGGTGTGTGTAGCTTAGTGCACTAGACCAGATGCATGGTACCCTTCCAGATGAGGCCTTATGGCCATAGAGCTTAGCTAAGGCCAAAAGGCCTTAAGCCTTAGCCTGATGCCAAAAGTAAAGGATATAGCAAGATTTATACCTGCACCTCCTCAAAGCTATGATGAGACTTTTGATGTCTTCTCCGATCACGCCATGATGGCAGACCATTATACTAGTTGCAGCAGAGGGCGCATGCCATGTCGAGCAAGACCATCAGAAGTATTAGGGGTGTTCATAGGTTGATCGGATGGTATGATTTTGGGTGAGGGTGTGTGAGGAAGTGAACCATGAAAATGGATTGAATTAATGCATAGTGGTGTGACTTGATTGATGTACAATTGTGTGACTTGATTGCACACTAGGAATTTAATAAGAGTAATCAATCATGTAGTTAAATAGGGCATTATATGTGTGATAGTGTAGGTACGAGAATTTCCCATGATGGCCACACAAGTAAATCTCGCCCCCACGCAATAGTAATAGTTATCTAGATGCATATTGTATGATGCTTCTGCATACCGTGTGATGTTGTGCATGTCTTCCATGGGGATAGGAAATGGGGGTGATTCAACTTCATGATGAAGTTTCGTGGGGGGTGGAGGGTTATGTAATGCCCCATCTAATGAATAAAGTATAATTGTAAGTACAAATATTAATAAAATAAGAAATTAAATTAGGTGAATCCTCATTATTAATTTGGGGGTTACAATTAGCTAAAGAAAGGGGGATTAGTGCATGGATGACAAGCATCATCCATGAAAATTAAACCTTATTTTTAATAATAAGGGAAAATGGTTTATAAGAGGAAAGGAGGACTCCATCGACCTCTCTTTCCTAGGGGGGAAAGGTGTAGTTTTCTAGTGAGTTGATGCATGAGGCATGAATAGGGGGGTTGAGGAGGATAAGGGGATTTTTCCATTGGTGGTGAGGATATGTTGGTGCAATATTTTGGGTTGGCATAGTTTTACTGATTGACGGATTGAGGGCTCTTGGTCTTGGACTGAGGGGTTGGTTTGGAGAGTAGTACCCCAACATGTGGTTCCTTGAGTTGTTGCTAGTGATGGTCATCCTGCTTACTTCAACGACACAACTGTAAGTGTAAACTCGGGTTCAAGTACATCTTCCTCTTATTTTCTCATTCTACTTAAATTTATTGTTACTGTTGCAAATTTCTATTACTATGAATTTATCAAAAAGAAAAAGCAAATTATTCTTATATGGAAATATACCCCTTAATATTGATTTATGAGTCTTATAGTTAGGATTATATGGCTTACATAAGCTATGTTAATTAGGGGGTTGTATGTTACAATAGATCAAGTAATGCATGTTGTTGTGTTTATATTTATTAGGGTTTTGATTTTATATGGACGATAAGGGTGATAGAAAATAAGGCTTGGGGATTAAGATTGATAAGTTTTAAAGTTTTCTAAGGTTATAGGAGTTATATGGGTCTAGGGTAACTCAAGTGAGTAGTTAGTGGATGAAGGTTAGGGTTAATGGATATAGATGGTATGAATTAGGTCTTATATTGGTTACATATTATTAGGTTTACAAGGTTTGAGGCTATAAGATTCTTGGGGTCTATTTAAATGGTTAAGTGTTAGGGTTATAGGGTTATAAGTTAGTGGTTATTAGTGTTATTGAATATAAGATTTCTAAAGTTTAGTGATTTTTATTTATGGGTTATAAGGATTAATGGTTAGTGGTTATTGGAGATAAGGGTTATAATAATTAAGAGTTAACATGGTTGATAGGGGTATATATTTTAGTGATTAACGAGGTTACGAATTATGAATATCAGTGGTTCCATAGGTTGTGGATTAGAGGGGTTGATGGTTAGTGGCTATAAGAAGTAATATTTTTTTATAACCTTGGGAATTAGTATCTGGATGGAGTGACTAGGACTAGAATCATATCAATCCACCTCCTTGTCATTATAAGGATCGATGTTTATATAGGTTTAGGAATTGGGATTAAGAGTTAGTGGATATAAGGGTTATAAAGTTGAGGGAAAAAGGAATATATTGGTTAGGTGAAAGAGGAGTTTTAGATAAGGGGTTATACGGGTTTACGGTTAATAAAGACATAATAATTAACGGTGAGGGATTGTAGTGATTAGACATTGTTGGACTTCTTATTTAAAATAGATAATGAATAAAGATCAATAGATTTGGGCATAAAGGGTTATCGGGTTTGTTACAGTTCAAAACAGTGAGTTTTGTTTGTAGCATGACTTGTATCCTTATGCTAATGAATGAAAATTACATGAGAGACTTGAACTACTGTCACCTTTATTACTCTCTCAGCTTCTTCAGGATTGAGAGTTAACCCAAGGCGAGAGCTCTTGGATGTACCTGCTACAATAGTTATACAAATACCTCCTACCAACTTATAGCAAATATCAGTGCCTTCAATGGAATCAAATAGAGAATGAAGAAGACATTCTAGAGAGGTTAATTTAGTTAAGTACTAGTTCAATAAGAACACTGGAGTATGAGTAACCCACCAACAAAATTGTTTGACATATAATCAATCATTAATCATTGACATCAACATGTAACGTCACCAATTCTTAATGCAGACGTCACCAATTCTTAATGCAACAACAATATTGCAACATAAGTTATAACTACCAAACTATCAATGGTATACGATTATTTTATTATCCAAAACAATGTAGGAATAAGATTAGCAATGGTAGCTAATTGGTTAAGTATCTAGGCATATACTTTAAACATATGTCATAGGCTTATCATTCAACAATAGCATTCAAGTTTCAACCAAGCAAAAGGCAAGTAAACAGTCACTATATACATAAAGTATGCACTTTATCATCCAATGGTAAGCAATGTAAATCAACATTTGTTTCAACAGTTTTAATCTAAAATAAATCTACATTACTTTAGCATCGCCTTCAAATTGTAAATTGCTTCTGCCTTCAATATCAAAAAAAAGTATGGTTGAATCAGATCTAAATAATCATTTTAAATACCTAGGTCATTTCTCTTCAAGGGGAAAACAATCACTCAAAGCAGGCTGAACCTGTCTGGTTACCCATACTTAGCCCAAGCCCAAACCCTAGATGGTTTCGTAGTTGCTGCAAAAATTTGGATAGGGGTTTTGGAGGGCAAAAACAACCATAATGAAGACGTCCTTGAGGTTCTAGGTCTAAAATGGCATGCCCAAATTTTAGGGTGGCTCAAAAATTTGAAATTTTGAAGAATTTTTGGAATTTAAATCTTTGTCATTTTTAGAGTTTCTGGTTTTTTTGGTGTTTTTAATGTTTTTTAAGGTTTAAAAATACAAGTTTAACTTGATATAAGCTAATATGCAATGCAACAATAAAAATGACAATATTATGGGGATTTTGAGGTGCTACCTCAAACCCTAGGCCATAAGGGATGGGTGACCAACTTCTCTCTCAAATTATTTCTTCAAGGCTTGCAAATTAGGGCATCCAAGAACAACCACTAGGGTTTGCTGGAGGAGCCTAATTTTTGCAAAAAATCAGAGATCCAAGGCCTTCCAAGGGAAAAATCCTTCAAGAGAACATTTCCCACCACAAAAAGTTGACAAAAGTTGGTAAGAATCCCTAATTAGAAAAAATGCAGCATTTCACCACCATTCAATCCACAAGAAGCATAAAACTCACCCACCTTTAATAAAGAGAGACCAAAGACAAACCCTAGATACTCCTTGTGCTCGTGTTAGTCCAACAATCCTTAGCATCAACCTTGCATGTGCATGAAACCCTAAAATTTGTCCATCATTTCACCATAATGTCAAAGAAGAAAGACTCCAAGAGGTGTGCATCACTTTAGAGAGGCCAAGAAGGGTAAAAAAGTATCATAATAATATTTGATCCTCAAGTCTTGTGCTTTACAAATGAACTTAGAATGGATATTTATATCCATCTTAGCTCAAGATTTAAATTTTTTATCAAGCCTACATGTCTTAATTTGTCAATTTAAAATTAAAACAATAAAAATACTAAAATAATATTAAATAAGACAAAATTAGAGAATGTCACACACATGTTGGGGACTAAACCCTAAAACTAGCATAAAATGATGAAAAATGCTAAAATAAGCAATCCAAGGCCTCACTATGATGGCAAGAGTGAACCTAAGGACGAATTCATGCCCCTACTAACTCCATAGTGATGAAAAAGTTCCTCAATGTCCGTCTTGCCTTAACTTGAAGCTTGATCAACATGATGACGTCATAGGGTCGATTGCGTTAAAGAGGGTCTAAACAATTGTAGAGAAAAGTCCAAGTGGGGTGTGAGAGGGTTGATAGGCTAGGGATGAGCTCCCTAAATGAAATATAATCACCCTCAAAGAAGAAAAATGTGGTGGTCATGCGATCCAATGGCCCACACCTGGAATCCCCAGACACCAACCCCAAATCTAAAATCCCCATAAAGGGTGGTCAACAATGCCATTAAGCCATAGTACTTCCAAGAGTAAAACCAAATATCCCGACCATGGCCAACCATACATCAACAACACCACACTTGGCCTTTTGAAAAAATTGATCCCTTCTCTCTTTTCTCACTTTTCTCCCCGTGCCTCCTGTTCCTTGTGGCCTTTGGCCTGCGGCTGCTCCACGTGCCTCAACTCGTGCACCCTCGCTCGCCTCTACTTGCGCATGACCTCCTGCTCACATGGTTCTACTCGCGACCTCCTCTGCTCGCGCGTAGCCTCCTGCTCATGTGGCCTGGGTCTCCCAGCCTGTGATCCCTCTACTCCCGCATGACCTTCCATTTGCACAAGCTTTTGCTCATGGATCTGTTGATTGCATGGGCAGACCTGGGTTTACTATAATTAATCAACAACACCCCAACTCACTGGCCCTTTCGGCGACAGACCGCGGAGCGATCTGAAGTCTCACCCGAAGTGAATCTAATGGGTTGGCCAAGACTCAAGTGTCTTGGACCAGGTTCTGCGCATCCTACTTCTTTATCCTACTCCTGCATGCCACTAGATCAACTAGCTCTACGCATCGCACTTCCCCTTCTACTCACAGCACTTTTACCTGTGCGATGCTTAACCCTGCGCAAGGCGTATGATTTCCTCCCACGTCGCACAACTTCCACTTACCCACAATATTCCCAACCTCACCGAATCTCTGTGCACCGCGGTACACCCTTCCTCTCCTCAACACTAAGCCCTCAACTCGTAGTCTTACGCACCGCAGCTCCTCTGCCGATGCGATACCGCCTCTCTGCGATATCTTACCACTACGACTTTGCGCTCTTAACGTTTACTATACCGAGGTGTGAAACTCTACTCCTCAGGATGATATTGTGAGTAACTGGTCATTAGAGACAGACGTAAAGGAGTCTTTAAACATCCTACTAAGATGCTTAAACTTATCTTTATCCTCTTGCATTATCATGAGCGGAACAGTACATTCATTCATCTACAGCAACTAACATTACATGCATAATAACCAGTAACATTTAAGCAAATATAGTCACATTCATTCAACACATAACACGCAGATTTAACGTGGTTCACCCCCGGGATGGGAGCTACGTCCACCAAACTGTGCTTCTATTATATGTCTCGAGGGAAGTTAGCACAGTTTGATGCACTACATATGCAGCGCGAGGTCTCTTCTAGACCCCTGTTCTATCTCTATGTTTCCTTTCCTTCAATATATCCTTCCCTCTCTGGTTCCTCTGTGAATGGTTACATACAGACTCAAATGACTCACAGACACGAGGTGTCTGGATCGTTACAACGCAGTCTGTCTGACTGATTCCTGAATCTACAAACTATTAACTGAACAACAACCTAACTGACTAATTAGCTAACCCTTTACAATACAAAAATGCAAGCTTTTATAGGCAGCCCAAAGGTCGTGCCATTACAACACTGTGGGCCTATCCCAACAGTAAACCCATACCCTAATTAGTGACAGTCGGTCCTCTCTGTCCTTGAGGTAGCCGCTTCCCGTCACACTGCAGCTCTCTGCAGTCTTCCATGCTTCCCGGCACTAACCATGGGTACTATGCACCGCTTCTCTTTCTGTCCTTCACCTTAAATGCTTGAGCCTCGTTGCTCCTTCTTCTTTATGAGGGTCGCTGAGCCCTCCTGTCTTCCGCCGCTGCCTTCAATGCAGTGGTTGAGCTTTCTTGTCTCGGCCGCTCAGGTACCGTTGCCTTCTTGACTTTTCTATCCCGAAAGTCATGGTTTCCGGCTCTGCTCTCCAGCTGGAAACGTGCTACGCCATCGTAGCTCTGCCCTGTCCTTTTTCGGCCAAAACTTCTCTCTTTCCACCAAAATTAGCAGCTTCTTCTGTAGCTGCGGGATCCTGCTCCAATAGTCCCCTAACACTTACTTGTGGCTCGCCCCGAGCCACTACCAGCAGGTGTCTCCTATTGTAGCTTCTCCTTCGCCTCCTGCGAAGTTTTCTGCAACTTACCCCGAAGTTCTGCAACTTCATTCTTCATTACCTCGACACGCTCTTTCTGGAGTTTCGGTAACTTAGCTCGGTGGGCTTTCTGATGGTTTCTGCCCTTAGTCACGGTGTCATTCTCTTCGCTCTTTTGTCTTTATGAGCGCTCTAGTGTTTGAGAAGTGTTCCACAGATATCCTTTCCTTCTTATCCGGGTTAGAACTTTTATCACAAGGAAAATCTGTATCTTCCAGTCTCCTCAAACCTTTCCTTCCATCTAGAGCCTCGTGGACGGAGAAGAAGCAACCCATGAGCTCCGCTCTGAGGACAAGCCTTTGTCCTCGTTCTGGAAGTCTCCCCTCCGCTAGGTTTGCAGTATTCTTCCACTTCTCTTCTCTTCGAAGTGGTCGAGGTCCATAGGCTGCCTTGGATCCTCAGGGTGTTGTTTTGCCTTTTCTTGATCAGCAACCCTCTCCAAGCATGCACGCTGCCTCTGATCTATGACAACCATATGTTGTATCTTTACCTTAGGAATCTTTTGTTCTTCGGTTAGCTGATCAGATGGGTTGGCGACCTTCTCCCGTTGCTTTCTTTTTCTGATTTTTACCTTCCTTGTAGCGGGAGATTTCTTCTCATCAGTCTTCTGCTCTGCTTTCTTATCTTCAGTGGTTGGCTCGGCGTTCTTCTTTTCCTTAGCGGAGCCTTTAGTGACAACTTCTACTTCTGGCGTTTGACTCTTCGTCCCTAGCGACTGTCTAACTTGTGCTGTACTTTGTTTCACAACCCTGGGCGACGTTGTCATGGCGAATCTACGGTCACCAGGACCAGGGTCAAAACGTCTCAACATGCCTTCTAGAGGTTAGCTGTTAGTCAGAATCCGCTTGGCTCAATACTCTGGGCGTGCAGTGGCTTCGAACTCTAGAAGTCACTGTACTCTATGACTGGATTGGCTGATACTGCATAGGGGATACTCAGGACTACTCTATATGGCTCTCGGATGTTTGCAAATGTGTCTCTCGTACCTGGGTAGTTCCTATATTTATGACGAGTCAACACTCCCGGATGGGGCGGTCATCCCGGCAAAACCCGTCGGACTTAATTATTGCCTAGATGATGCCATGCCCGCCATTCTGATCCTCAATTAATGCGGAAATCTGCTCACGTGCTACTCGAATTGTGCGTGCTCAGGTGTCAGTCTTGTCAAGGATTTTGCCAAATCTAGAAACTTAATGAGACCTGCCGCCAAATCTACGGTAAGGGATACCGGTCATTTCCTCATTAACTGCGTGTCAGACCATGACTTGACGGTCCACTGTAAGTTGCCAAACTGGACACGTGGCACGGTGACACGTGGCATTGCTGCGATGTAGCCTCCTTGTCACCTGCGCAATTTTTTTTATTTTTTTTATTTTTTAATCGCACTGGTGCGATTCCTCCTGACTAGGCTAACTGCCGGTGTAGACTAGTTTCCGGTGCGATGCCTCCTTTCAACTACACTGGGCATCTGCACCTCCATATACTGTTCATGCTAGGACGGAGAAGTGGGGGGGGTGTCACTGTAGAGCTTAAGCCTACTGCCATTAATCCATGTGGGAAGAAGCTCCCCGTTCAACTGACTGAGTTGAACAGCACCTCCTTCTGTGACTTGCTGTATCTGATATGGCCCCAGCCAATGTGTTTTGAACTTCCCTGGAAACTTCAGGAATTTGCTGTCATACAGGAGCACTAAGTCTCCGATCTGAAAAGTCTTATTCTTAATGTGTCTATCATGCCAGGCTTTTCCTCGTCCTTTCTGCACTGTCTGATGGAATCCCGCAATGAATCTGTCTTCTTCCAAGGTAAGCAGCTGTGCTAACCGTTCCTCTACCGTGGCTATATCATTCATCCCCGTAATCTGAGCGATTATTAGGCTAGGAAGAATATACTCCATAGGCATAACAGCCTCCTGTCCATATACCAAGCTGAAAGGCGTATGTCCCGTAAGTTTCTTGCATGTGGTTCTGTATGCCCATAAGACAGCGTTAACTCAAAGGTCCCAATCGTTCCTCTGGCTATTACAGATCTTGGTGAGAGCATTTTCTAAAATTTTATTGAAGGCTTCGACTGTACCATTAGCTTGTGGGTGGTAGGGAGTGCTCTTATAATGCTGAATCTGGAATTCTTCTGTCAATGCTTCAATAGTGCTGTTCAGGAAGTGTGTGCCTTGATCGCTCATCAAAATTACTGGGCATCCAAACCTGCTGATGATGTTTTCAAAAAGGAACTGTGCAGCTGTAGCAGCATCACAATTTCTTACTGCCTTGGCCTCTGCCCATCTGGTGAGGTACTCTGTTCCAGTGATGATGTATCTCGCACCAGTGCGCTTCCCGGGTGGGTTGATTGGACCCACAAAATCGATAGCCCATTTGTCGAATGCGCGCAGCGTGACCTACGGTCGCAGCGGCATTTCGTCGCGGCGCGAGGGTTTTCCCACCCTTTGGCAGATATCGCAGCATCTGCAGAAGTCCTTTGTGTCTTTGTGTAGTGTAGGCCACCACAAGCCTGCGTCTAGAATTTTCTGCGCGGTCGGTTTTCCTGCGAAATGTCCTCCTGCGGTTCATGAATGAGCCTCTTTGATAATGGTGTCTTTCTCGTGTGGCATCACGCATCTGCGCAGAACTTCATCTGGACCTAAATTGTATAGACATCCTGCAATGAGGGTGAAGTCTATTTCCTTTACAACCAACTATTTCTTTTGCTGTTTAGTAAGGTCGTCAGGTGCTACTCCTGTAGTGAGGAATTGAAAAATGTTGGCATAGTACTCGTTTGCAATCTGTATGGAAAACAACGGCGCATCTGGCAGATTGTCTTCTAGGTTACTAGGTTCTTCTCCTGAGTCTAGCCGCAACAGATGATCTGGTCCTGCATTCAGTCTACCTGGTTTCACAATGATCACAAAATCATACTCCTGGAAGAGGAGTAACCATCTGCAGATTCTCCCCCCTAACACTGGTTTATTGACTAGGTACTTCAATGCGGAATGATCGGTAAACATTTTGAACGAGGCACCCAATAGATAGTGCCTGAACTTCTGCAACGCATATACCATAGCTAAACCCTCCCTTTCTGTTGTGGTGTAGTTCTTTTCTGCTGTTGATAACTTTCTGCTGGAATATGCGATGGGATGGTCAAGATCCCCTTCTCCTGGCTGGGTTAAGACGACTCCTAATGCGATGCCAGAGGTATCCACATGTACATGGAAAGGCTTAGTCCAATCCGGAAATACTAGGATGGGTGCTGTAACCATCTTCTTCTTAAGTATGTCTAGGCTCTGGTGGCATTCCTCGTTCCATAGGAATTTTACATCTTTTTTTAGCAATTTATCCATCGGCGCTGTAATCTTTGCATAGCCCTTGATGAACTTTCTGTAGTACCCGGTATGACCAAGTACTGTCCTTAGTTGCTTGACTAAATTAGGTGCTGGAAGGTTTACAATGATAGCGATCTTGGCGGGGTCTACCATCAAGCCTTGTCTGCAGACAATGTGACCCAACAAGATACCAAATGGTGCACAGAATATACATTTTTTCAAGTTTAGAGAAATCTGGTACTGCCTACATTTTTCTAACATCAGTCTTAGATCGCCTATGTGCTTATTGATTAACCCAAATACAGTCCAATCATCAAAATATACTTCCAAGAATTTATGAATGTATTCTTTAAATACAGCAACTACTACTCTAGAAAATATAGCTGGTGCATTCTTAATACCAAAGGGCATTACTGTATACTGGAACGAGCCCCATTCTGTTGCAAATGTAGTCTTGGATCGATCTTCTGGGTGTATTCTGATCTGGTGGTAGCCTGAAAACCTGTCAGTGAAGGAGTAGACCTCTTGTCCTCCCACGTTGTCTAATACTTCATCAGTGAACGGTGTTGGAAAGGGATCATGAAGTGATGCATCGTTGAGTTTTCGCAGATCAACACAGATCCTTATGTCCCCTTTTGTTTTCTTCTCTTGCACTACCATAGGGCTAACCCATTCGCTTTCCTCTACTGGTTCAATGATGCCTGCTGTTAGCATTTTATCAATTTCATCCTTTACCTTTTCTTTGTATCGCGGGTTCAATCTGTATGGACGCTGCTTAACTGGTCTAGCATCCTCCTTTAATGGTATCCTCATGACTCCCAAGTCTCCAACTATTCCTTTCATCTCTGTGAACTTGGTGGGAAATAGGTCTTGATAATCATGTAGCAGGTCTGCAATATGTCCAACTGTTTCATCATTCCAGTAGTCTCTAATAGAGGCAAACTTAGGTTCTTCGTTTGTGCCAATATTGACCTTTTTAATCTTGATGGGCTCGGTGATCGCTGGGATCTCTAGCTGTGGCCCCTCCACTTCGCGAGTGCCTTCTGATTCTGGAATGTTGGTATTGTGAGGATCCTCATCCGCTTCCTCTGATTATGATGTGAAGTTATAGCATTCCAATGCCTCTTCTAGCTGGATAGTCCACTCAGGTTGGACTGGTACTAAGATAGTGTGATCTTCCAAAAGCTTAGTCTTGATGATATCTAGGGCCTGGGAAACACTTGGATGTTCTGATTCAAATGCAAAGGTGAGTAGGAAGCTATCTGTCATCAGCGGCCATGTGGTTGTTCCCTTGCGCAGCTCGGTCTCTGTGTACCAATTCCATGGAATTGTGTCCAATGTGTGAATGAATCTGTGAACCCATTCATCCTCTGGAATGTCCGACCAGTTCTGTTCACATATCTGAATGTGTACCCTGGGGTCAGTTTCTCCTGTGTACTTGTGCTGAGCATACCTTCTGTCGTCGAAAAATCTGATCGCCATCAGTATTTTGATGTTATCCCATGATGCGATATTTTCTTTATGCGCATACCACCATCTTGCAGGTGTTTCTCTAACTGCAAGGTCCATAGCTGCGATCCTCTTTTCAGGGGGAGTTTGTTGCTCAAATTGCTCGAGAAAATCTTGGATGTCTGTCAGACCATGATATGATGGAGTCTCAGCGATCTCGGCACCAATCCATCGCAGTGACTTACTTATAAACGCACATCTGCGCGATGATACTTCGTAAAGTCTGTTCTGCCAGTTTTCTAGACCAACATCCGAATCCGATGCGCATGAGCTGTCACATTGCCAACTAATATGCCCTTATGTAGTGGGATTGATATAGTCATTTTGGTTTGCTGTCATCTGGTAGAGACTCTCCATATTATGCACCTCTTCCTCTGCTCGGATAGGTTCGATATATCTAGGTCCTTGGTAAGGATCCAGCGGTGCGATGACCCGGATCCGCGCATCCTCAAAGGTCATTTGTCTTTTCTTTAGGTCAATGACAGCTTTGCTGCCAATTGCCCAATCAATACTCAGTAGTGCTGGATATGGTCGACTGTCCCTAATGATTTCTATAACCTCGAAGTCCACAAAAGTACAAACTCCATCAATATCAACTGGCACCTGCGATAATCGACCTAATGGCGATACTTGCTGCTGATTAGCTAATATCAGGTGGATAGGTGATAGGGCTAACTGGGGACTACCCATCTGTTCCCATGGCTGCTTGGTTAGAACGTTCACTTCTGATCCCAGGTCTAAGACAACCTCATCCATTTCAAATTCACTGATCTGGGCTGTGAATTTCATCTCTCTTCCTGTCCTTGCATGTCTTGTAATATTATGGACAGCGCGGTGTGCACTGTCCGAGAGAGAGGGTTGCTGACACTGATCTATCATACGATGTAGCTCACCGACAGCTGTATCATTTCTCAGGAGTTTCAAGCAGCTATGCAGTAAGGCTTGTATACTTCCTGTCGATTCATCTTCGTCACCTTTTCCGGATGTGGCAGCCTGCTGTTCCTGCTCAGAGTTATTGCTACAAGCTGCTTGCTGCGGTACGCCCCTAGACGGCGGTACCTGCGGTCTTGATAGTGTAGGTTCATAAAAGGAAGCCTTAGCTTCATGAAAGGTCTCCTTATTCTTCTGTAGGTTGAGTGCAGTTGCTTTAGTAGGAGCTCTGCGCACCCACCCCTGACTTGTGTTCTGTCGGGTCTCCTGCGATGTGCCACTGGTGGAAGCACCGCTCCGAGTCACAATGTTAATTGCTGGTTCCGGTTCCTTAGGTTCAGCAGCAATAAGCTGGATGTTCTGGTGTGCAACTGGTTTAGGGTCTCTGATCTTAGCTATCAATATGGGACACTCTTCGATGGTATGATCGTAAGATTTGCAGTAATTACAAGTAGTAGTGGCGTTCTGGCAGTCCCTAGCATAGTGTCCGACAATCCCACAATTAGAACAAGTGATTGGTCCACGACCTTGACCAAAACCTCCTTCTCTTGCGAAGCCTCCTCCAAGGCCTCGTCCTCTGAATCCTCCTCCTCGGCCTCCATACGGCTGAGCCGGCTGTGTTCCTGTTGCTGGACCCTGTGTGTCTGCTTGGACTCTGTACACATCCTGTGTTCTTTCTGACAGGAGATCATAAGCTCGGCAATCTTGTGGATCATGCCCGACGAATTTACAGAAGATACAATAGAGATTTTTAGGTGTCTATACGTACTTTTGAAGCAAAGGGCATTGCTGAGGTGGATGTCCTTGATTTCTACATATCTCGCACCATGGCCCTCGTGTGCATGGTAAGGGGTTAGGGGCCCCTGACGCTAAATATTCTGCAAAGACTGGATAGTTGTCTTTACTGTGGCCCTGTTCTCTGCACTTTATGCACCATATGTCTTGCATAGCCTCTTTCCCTTTTTTAAGTTCGTGTATCTGTAAGGTGAGGTTGTCCAGCTAGGTCTATAGAGTTGTCATCCCTGTACTGGTTTCTGCTAAAGGTGAAGCCTCTAGTTTCATTGCCATTTCCAGCGCCTCATCTTGAGTAGTGAGTTTCTGTTGCATTAGTGGCATTCTGATATGAGGGAGCAGCGCTGCAATAAACCATTCTTTATGCTGCTCCGGCGCAAAGTCAAAACTTACTTGGTCGATAAGAGCTTTGAATTTCTGGTCAAAATCCCATACTGACTCTGATGGTAGCTGTTTAATATCCTTAAGCTCTGTAATGCACTGAGACTCAGATTTAGGTTTCTTGAACTCTTTAATCATGGCGTTCTTGACCTGGGCGAGCATCTTGGGTATTGTAGTATACTTTATGTACCATGTCAAGGCTCTGTCTCTGAGTGTGGTAACCAACTGTACAAGTTTAAGGTTATCATTGTTGATTGTTTTAATGGTCCACATAGATTCGCATAGGAACCAATGTTGTTCCGGATCTTCAGCTCCTGTACCTTTAAAGATAGGTAGCTTCATGTCGTCTCCCATTCTATTTCTCTATGGTGGGTTCTGACTGACTGGAGTACTACCACTCAGCGGTGTGGGTGAAGGTGCTGTAACAGGAGTAGGTACTGACTGTGAGCTACTAGATGGAGTACCTATGGGATTATTCTGAGTCCCTGTCTGCTTTTGTGGAGTGTAGGGATGGTAAGGGATACCCCCCTCTGGTTCCTCAGTGGTGCTAGGGCTCTGCTGTCTAATACTGTTTGAACTGTCTTCAAATATAGGGGAACTAGATGCTACCTTATACTTCTTTCCACTCCGTGTTCGTCCAATGTCATCAAAATCACTTTCAAACTCTTGTGACATTACTAGCTTTACTTATTCATCTGAGACTAGATCCATTGTTCCTTTTTCATATAGCAACATCTTAAGGGATAAGTTTAGAGATATTAGGTACTTACCACGATATACTTTGAAGAAGTACCGTTCGGCTGCACTGAAGCTCTTTCTTTGGTCAACTGCAAACTCTGTAACGTAGCCTTCTAGCACACTAGTGAGCCAGAAGTCCACTGCTCTCGTAATCGGATTGTCAAGTTTCTGTACGGTCTGAATCAGCTCCGGTGTCCAGACGATGTTTCGTTTCTTCTTGAATGTGTTGCTATCTGTTAACTTGGATAACTAATCGAAAATCTCGTTTCCATAGGTTACAAAAAATATAGCGTGTATGTCTGAAGCGATATGCTTCTCTAGCCAGGCCTCTGTGCTTAGTCTCGAACTCCTATTCTCTTGCTTGGCGAACTCCCTTAAGTCTGAATCCAGCCACTGGTGAAACTCTTCTCTCGTAGGATGCCAACAGAACATTGACTCCCATTCGTTCAAACCGGCAACGGAACCATTTGTTGATTGCATGGGCAGACCCGGGTTTACTATAATTAATCAACAACACCCCAACTCACTGGCCCTTTCGGCGACAGACCGCGGAGCGATCTGAAGTCTCACCCGAAGTGAATCTAATGGGTTGGCCAAGACTCAAGTGTCTTGGACCAGGTTCTATGCATCCTACTTCTTTATCCTACTCCTGCGCGCCACTAGATCAACTAGCTCTGCGCATCGCACTTCCCCTTCTACTCACAGCACTTTTACCCGTGCGATGCTTAACCCTGCGCAAGGCGTATGATTTCCTCCCGCATCACACAACTTCCACTTACCCACAATATTCCCAACCTCACCGCATCTCTGCGCACCGCGGTACACCCTTCCTCTCCTCAACGCTAAGCCCTCAACTCGCAGTCTTACGCACCGCAGCTCCTCTGTCGATGCGATACCGCCTCTCTGCGATATCTTACCACTACGACTTTGCGCTCTTAATGTTGACTGTACCGAGGTGCGAAACTCTACTCCTCAGGATGATATTGTGAGTAACTGGTCATTAGAGACAGACGTAAAGGAGTCTTTAAATAGCCTACTAAGATGCTTAAACTTATCTTTATCCTCTTGCATTATCATGAGCGGAACAGTACATTCATTCATCTACAGCAACTAACATTACATGCATAATAACCATTAACATTTAAGCAAATACAGTCACATTCATTCAACACATAACACACAGATTTAACATGGTTCACCCCCGGGATGGGAGCTACGTCCACCAAACTGTGCTTCTATTATATGTCTCGAGGGAAGTTAGCACAGTTTGATGCACTACATATGCAGCGCGAGGTCTCTTCTAGACCCCTGTTCTATCTCTATGTTGCCTTTCCTTCAATATATCCTTCCCTCTCTGGTTCCTCTGTGAATGGTTACATACAGACTCAAATGACTCACATACACGAGGTGTCTGGATCGTTACAACGCAGTCTGTCTGACTGATTCCTGAATCTACAAACTATTAACTGAACAACAACCTAACTGACTGATTAGCTAACCCTTTGCAATACAAAAATGCAAGCTTTTATAGGCAGCCCGAAGGTCATGCCATTACAACACTGTGGGCCTATCCCAACAGTAAACCCATACCCTAATTAGTGACAGTCGGTCCTCTCTGTCCTTGAGGTAGCCGCTTCCCGTCACACTGCAGCTCTCTGCAGTCTTCCATGCTTCCCGTCACTGACCATGGGTACTATGCACTGCTTCTCTTTCTGTCCTTCACCTTAAATGCTTGAGCCTCGTTGCTCCTTCTTCTTTATGAGGGTCGCTGAGCCCTCCTGTCTTTCGCCGCTGCCTTCAATGCAGTGGTTGAGCTTTCTTCTCTCGGCCGCTCAGGTACCGTTGCCTTCTTGACTTTTCTATCCCGAAAGTCATGGTTTCCGGCTCTGCTCTCCAGCTGGAAACGTGCTACGCCGTCGTAGCTCTGCCCTGTCCTTTTTCCACCAAAACTTCTCTCTTTCCGCCAAAATTAGCAGCTTCTTCTGTAGCTGCGGGATCCTGCTCCAACAGGATCCCTTGTATCCGCCTCCCTCTGCTCGCCCATAACCTGCTCGGGAAACCCCCCGTGCTTTACTTGTGGGCCTGCACCTCCTTAGCTCATGAGCTTTACACCCCTTTCTTCTCTCACACCAACAAAAACCCTCGACTCTGTGGCTCCCCTGCACTAGCTCCCACAACCTCCCCTCGTAACCTGCACCACCCCCCGTGTCTCTTCATCTTCCAGCTAGCATGCACCTCTTGCAACCTACACCACCTCTCGTAACCTACACCACCTTCACGCCTCTTACTCTTCTAGCCAACTCGACCCCTCCTCTTCTCGACTTTGCAGCATCCTGCCATTCTCATGGGTTTTAGCCCATGGAGGACCCGAAGGAAAACAAGGAGACAACAGAGCCTTCAAAAACCCCCACCTGGGACTTCAACGACAGAGGACAATTCAAATACCTCAAGCAATTTCAGAATAAATCAGACTCTTACTGCCCTACAGACATTGCATTGGAATCAGATTTTGTGTTCTGGACGTCCCAAGTTAAACAAGTACTAAGGAAATTGGAATCTCTCGAAGCAAAAAATAACAAACTCCAGTCAACGGTAAGCTCCCTTACTGCTAGAGTTTTGGAAGTAGAATATGACAACTTATCCCTCAAGAATATGGCACAGGAGGGCAAAGAGAATGAATCCTCTCACCCCCCAAATGAGGCACTACATGCAGAAATTAGGTACCTCAAGACCAAGTAAGAGAAAATCAAATCCCAATAGGCCTCTTTCAAACAGGAATCAAAGTTTCACATTAACTCATGGGCATAGATAGTTCGAGGGAAAGACAAAAACACTCCCCCTCTCACAGTAGTGGAGGAGGTCGTGCAAGACAAACTAATCGAAGAACAGACTAGATGCGCAATGGAATTGAATCTGAAAGTAAGGGGTCTTAGTCTACCCCTTCTTCTTCAAACCCTATGGAAGTAGGAGTTCGGATCCTGTGAGATACTCTTGGAATACCAGATATAACCTTGGACAGAGTTTGGGCGGGCCACAACTCCACCCTCTTTTTAGATTCTGAAATGCAACAGATAGGTTCTATGCTCTCAAAGCTAAAAGCAAATTGTTTTCACTTCCCAACAAGATAGTCCTTAACGAGGACCTCACCAAAATGTAATTTACAGAGCTTAAAAAGTCCAGGGAAAAGGTTGCAGTAGCAATATAGGCAGGAAAATGGGCAATTATCAAGAATCTTCGGTTGGTTATTCAAGACTCTTTTCCCCCAGGATGGACACCTCGAACGGGAAGCTCCAAATGACGGGCCTGACTAGAGAGACGCCAGGGCATAGGAATCACTGTCTGTTGCTGGAATGGAAATGGGTCCTTCTAGTCATCACCAGGTCTTCTGTCTGACATGCTCACATCAGTTGATATCCTCCTTGTGACCGAGACTCATGTGAGCCTTATGCGGCCTCTCCCATACATTACAGGTTACCATTGGTTCTGAGTCTACAGGTAAGAAACAAGGAGTTCTGGTGGAGTCAAGCAATCAGGAGGAGTTGCTCTCTTGGTTAAACACTCTCTTTGAAATAGGGTCTCATTGTTGGCCGCCGACGAGCAGGCTAGATTCATGTGGATTCAGATGAGAACCGGGATCTCCCCTTGAGATACGTCTACTTCGCAGTTTGTTACTTTCCACCCGTGTCCTCACCCTTTTACATCCACAATGGAGCAGATGGGGACCCCTTTATAGAATTGTATACGAGCATCACCCAGTACTCTGCTGACGGGGAGGTCATAATTATGGGGGGTTTTAATTCTCACACTAGATACCTACAGATTCCTCTCCAAGACCGAGTTGAAGACGTGTTTTGTACTGAGGGGATCAACCTGGTCTCGATAGGTCTTCACCGGACTTTGGAAGATGCCTTGGGGCCCACTATAACTTATGGCAAACATCTCTTGCAGTTAGGGGAGTCCCATGAAATACTCATCCTGAATGGCCTCCCATGCTTCTCGTACTCTCACCTTTTCATGTGTCGACCCCACAGAGGTGGAGCCAGTGTGGTGGACTATGCCCTAGACAATGAGAACCTGCTCCATTTCATTTGAGACCTCTTCATTTCTCCCATCTCCCTAGCCAACCATGCACTTCTTTCTCTATCCCTCCAGTTTGACCCTCCTCTTCCAACCCCTCCCTCCCCACAGAGCCCCCCCTCCCTACCTCGGACCCCCTTTTGCTTTGACGAAGGTGATCCTGACATCTTCTTATTTGCTCTCCACTAGAATCTTCCCCATGAAGCCCATTTCTCCTCACTCGACTTGGCCTCTGCCAAGTACCAATGCCTCTCATCTGTAATCTAGGAGGTTGCACTTAACTCCTTGCCCCACTCCACTTGTACCACCTCTTCCACCCCTAAACCTAGTTCTTGACCCATGAACAAGTGGTACGATGAATATTGAAAAAAACCTCCACCGAGAAGTCTGTTATGCCTTCCTCCACTCCTGTTCTACTTATCCTGGCATTCAAAGGTCTTACCATCATCTCCTTCATCGCAAGAAATGACAATTTGTCTCTCAAAGAAGATGGGAACTCTCAACTCTCCTTTCCCATTCCCCCAAGCATTTCTAGCGTACCATCCTCTCCCGGTGTTCCCCTCTCCCATCTGACCTCGATCCTACTTATATTTTTTCCCACACCTCCAATATTTATGAAATTCCTAGCTAGGCCAACATTCATGTTGATTCCCCTCCTTCCTCCTGCCACCTCTTCACTAACAACGATGTCACAGAGGCCATCCGAGAGATGAGCAACAACAAATCAACAGACAAGGAAGGCCACCAAGCAGAGTTCTTCAAGCATGGTCTCTGGGTTCTAGTTAGTTGCTTGGTTGATCTCTTCAATCATGTGGTGTGTGAAGGGTTTCCTCCAATTTGGTCTCATCATATCATTTATCCGGTTCACAAGTCAGGATCCACTTCTAATCCCAACAACTACTGAACGATCATGGTAGGCCACATGTTCTCAAAGTTATATATGCCACTGTTCTCCATATGAATCTTTCCAATGATATTGAGCAGAGAAATCTTAGATCCCGAGGTCAGGCAAGGTTCTGACTAGCACATTAGAATATCGACCACATTTTTACTCTCCAGGCCGTGATTGATGAGGAAAGCCATCATTCCTCGAAATTCTACTACTGCTTTGTAGACTTTCGAAAAGCCTTCGACTCAGTTTCGAGAGAAGATTTATTGCAGCGGCTAAGAGACATTGGCATCTTGACAACCCTACTGATAGCTATTATGTGCCTCTATGAGTCTTTTCATGGCCACCTTCACATAGCTCGAGGATTATTTGAGTTCATTCGTAGCACCATTGGGGTGAAAAAAGGTTTTCCTCTTTCTGCCACCCTATTTGGAATCTACATTAATGAGTTGGAGGCCTTTATCCATGAAAATATCCAGGAATTAGATGGATTCCTCCTCCACCATGTCTTGATATCTATCCTACTTTTTTCTAACGATGCAATACTCTTATCTTCCTCCCCAAAAGGTCTACATAGACAGCTTGATGTCTTAGCCCTTTTTTGCGACCTTTAGAAGCTGACAGTGAACTTGAGGAAAACAAAGGTTATGATCTTCAATGGGGCAAAGAAAACCTCAGACTTCCTTTTCCTATTTAAGGGAGAGGAAATCGATATCACCAATACTTATACTTACTTAGGAGTGTAGTATTCTAGTCTGCGCTTCAGCTTACGACCATCCCTCCAACCTCGAATCAACAAGGGTTACGAGTCCCTATCCCTTCTTGAGAGATAGTCTTTTGCCACCACTTCCAGGATATCTCATCCAAGATAAATTTCTAGATACCTTGATTCATCCTGCTGTTTTATATGGATCAGAAATTTGGGGACCATCTCTACTCGAGTCGGATTGGGGCTCGGCTGAGAGAGTCCAGATCCTTCTCCTTTGGCGTATCATCAGATGTAAGCAGACAGTTTCATAGGACATCATCCTCACTGATTTTGAGGCCCATCCCTTCCATCTTGAGAGGATCTTTAGATTGGTTTCCTTCTTGCATTGGATCCAAGGGTCGAGACAGGTACCCTTATCTATCCTACTACTTTGCTGAGACCATTTCCCGTGCTACCCATTCAAGTAGAACCAAATGTTGGCTCATAGGAGTTTCGAGTCTTCTTGCATCAATGGGGATCCAGTTAGATCATCTTCCCCTGTTTCAGTACTCTCTGGATACCCTCGGTCACCTTCTACCCACCTAATAGGATTTAAACAAGATCATCAGAGAGGATGTTTACAAGTAGTACATCTAGGTTACTTAGGTCAATCCTCCTCGAGGATTGCGCCCAAAGATGGCCTTTTATGTTGAACAATTTCTGGAGACTAGAGATGGGCTCATTGTCTGGCCCTAGTACACGTTTCACCATTGGAGGCATGCCCTTCAGATCCCTCTCAAACAACTCAGAGTAGGAGCCCATAGAATCCGGGTAGAGACAGACCACCAAATTGATAGATCGGATAGGATCTTTCGGCTATGTCTTCTACAAGAAGTGGAAACCGAATCACACTTCATTTTTAGATGTCCCATATACTACGAGATCAAAGGATGCTTTTACTACTTGTTTAGGGGGCCTCAAACTATAGTCTCCTTCTTCAGATACACTGACCAGATATGTTTAGCAATTTATATTCAAGAGGCTCTCACACTCTGAGTGTAGGTTCTCCAGCTCCCCACCAGACCAGATACCACACAGAGGATCACAACATTCTTCAATGTACTACCATCTTCCAGGGGCACCAAAAGATCTATCGACCTAGATACCGATCCAGATCCTAGATTAGTAACGATTGATGGTTCTTGACCCACGAGATCTTAGCGGTAGCTTCGCACCATACCTTCATCCAAGAGGCACACAAGACCCTCCAGACCTGATCGACATCACTCTAGAGGACACCCCGTGCCCACCAGCTCCTTTTCAGGCCAGCAGACACTATTGCACTTCCCCTAGTTTTCCTCTTTCAGCCTTGTATGTTAGGAGTACTAGACCTTCCTCAGTCGTTTTGGATCTCGGATACTGTGCAGGATTACAGTGTTGAGACTGGGGCAAGAACTCTCCCATGCTTCAGCCCAACTCACTTTGTACACTTTTACTTCTTTTCTATCTTACTTCTTGTATTGTATTTCCTTTTAAGGGAGATCATTTTGTCCTCCCACATGCACGAGCATCATTGTAACCGACAGTCCCGTTGACCTACTTTGTGGTCATTAGTGGAAATAAATAAAATTATCATTCTCTACCAAACAACCTATTGGAACATTGTAGATTGCAGAATCATAACACAGTTAAAATCTATGACATTTTGGGGTTTTTCTCCATGGGAAAAATTTCATAACAATGTTATATCAAAAAAACATTACACTTTTTAGATACTCAGAGCATGGTCTTAAATATGGCCAATTTACAAAAACTTGAAGTTTGGATATCACCACCTATTCTTTACACACATAATGTTACCAAAAAAACTTAGCCCCGAGGTCTGGAGATCGTCGCCTAAGTCAAACATTTATGTAGAGATCAAAACAATTTTCAACCACCTATAACAACAATTCAGACCCAAAGTCTATAGATCTCCTACAATTCAACATTTATAAAAAACAAAACTTAGAACCAAGGTTTGTAGATCGATGACTAAGTCAAACATTTACAAAAAATGTTTTCAACCACTTGTAACAAGAAATTAGACCCAAAGTCTGTATAACGCCAACTTTTCAACAATTGCATAACCAAGAAGATTCACTTATTCCAATAGCACTCAAGTAACTTACCAAAAGTATGATCTTACCCTCTTCTGAAAAAAGGAGTTAACTAAAGTGTTGAGAGGTTAGACTATGGTGACATTGCATTTAAATCTCTCCCGAGCTTACTAACACTATCCCTAGTCTACACAACCCAATTGTGTTAGGGATGCTAGTTTGAGGGGTAACATGCACCAATTAGAAATTCTCTTCTCACATTTTATAAATTACTAGTCCAATATTTGATCCCATATGAGGATGGTTTAAGTCTAAACCTAAGATGATATTTGATCCACTAAAATATGTTGGTTTATTGAAGGTACAAAGATTGGCACAGGTTGTCCTTGACAATGGAGTTGTCAAATGTAGTGGATCTAGAATGGAGCAACATATAGTGTGGAAAATAGATCCATTGAAACATGTTGAGAATCTTATATGCAAATCGTTTATAAGAAGTGGAAAAGATCCTAGTGGACCTTGAGTAGGAAGTTCATCAATATCAGCAATGATCGGTTTCTCTCCACTATTCTGCAATGGATAATTAAAGAGGAAGGGCCATATGTAGAGTGCACAACCTGATGTGCATGTAAAATGAGCCCATTATGTTCAATAACAACTAAAAGAAAAATCCTCCATAAAGTCTTCAGAAGTTCACATTGATAGGCCCAAGAGAAAGAGAGGTATCAACTTCTTTGGAAAAGAAAATTGTAGTGTGCTACTTCTTGCTGCAGTACGAGAAAGGAAGATGGCACCATCCTTGAAGGAGGGTTTAAAGTTTAAACCCTAGGAAAAATCCACTATTGTTGATGGAGGGCTTAAACCATAGAAAAATGTGCTAGCCTTGAAGTATGGTTTAAACCCTAGAAAAATGTGCTAGCCTTGAAGGAGGATTTAAACCCCAATAAACCCTGAAAAGAGATGTTCCAAAAATGCTAGATCTACAACCCTTATGTGATGCTAGTAGCCAAGTTTCTTTTGATCAGTTATTGAAGTGTGTAAGTGAGGTTCAAATTTGTTATGAGACCATGTTGAGAATCATAAGAGAGTGTCATATTAGGAGGGAACCAACATAAACCCAATTTATGCAATAAAGAGAAACATAAACCAGTGCTAGAGGAAACCAGGGAGAGAAATAACTCAAGAACAAGTGTGCTAGAGAGAAATAAACCCAAGAAAAAGATAGTGCAACACTTGTTAGGTGTCTGTAGGAAAATGCTTTATTACTAATAATGAATGATCACATGATCATATATTACAAATGAGAGTTGTGTATTTATACACAACTTAAGAGTAGAGTGCTTTCTTGACTATGGTTATTATACTACATGTACAAGGTTGGCCTTAGCCAAATTTAGAAATACAAAAATGATTACTGTGCAAGGTCATTCATTGGTTTAAGTGGAGCTTAATTCATTTACAACATTGTAGTACACAACATATGTCCAAATTCGTCCTTAGGAAAACAGTGCATTGTTATTTTTGGATTAATCAATTATTTCTTCTAATACATAAACTGGTATTTCACGAATTACCTTATTAGTGAAATAACACTTACTAGCAGAATTAATTTTTTTATGAGCAGAGTGGCCCTCAGTGAATTTTTACCTCTCCAAACATTCTAGTGGTGGATGATTTATTTGCTTAAAACATATTTCCTATCAGAACAGCATTTGGTCATTTTATTTTCTGTTTTGATCCTTCCTCTAGTAAAGGAGGCATGTACTCAGAATTTCGTTACTAGCGGAATTGGATTTAGTCAATATTCTAGTGGAGTCAATACATGGACTCCTTTCCCTTGGAATGCTTTACCAACAAAATGGCACTTAGTAATTCTTTCTTCAATTTTTCCTCTGTTCTTCTGTTTCAAACTGACCAAATTTGACCATTAATCTATATAAATCCTGGAAGCGTTCTTACTAGGCCTAAACTTCAATGACGAGGAAGTCACAAATGAAGCTAATAATTCCCCCCACTAAACTTTAACAGTCTTTGCTGAGCAGCTATCCCATCAATTATTGGTCCAACTTGAGGGTTCTTAGGTATTGGTCCCTGGTGAATCATTCAGATTTGGTTTCATTCGTTGTTTATTTACTTTGTCGTCTTCTATATTTCTTCGTTCTTTTGAGCTTCTTAGACAATTTTTTGGCTGATACTGAAACCTCTAGGTTTCGTACTCTTGCTATTTTGTGTCTCTTTTGTATTGGTCATCAATGTAAGAGGATTGAGATGTCCCACCTTTTTCTTTTGGTGGTGGCATGCCGAAGTGATTACCTTGCAACACTTGAGTATCTTTATCATAAAATGGTTGAAAGAAAAGATGATGTACATGAAATATTGCCAACCAATTTGTTCCAACCTACCTCAAATTATCATAGAACTGCTGCATTTAGATTCACATCAAATAAAATGATCTTCCATCCATAGAATCTCTGTCATGATCTGTTGCAAATATTCTGAGCACATATAACCCCTTCAATGGTAGAATGACTATTGTTGATCCATGTTTTGTCATTATCTAAAATCTTTGGCTGTCATAAAAAGTAAGACAAGTAAAAATACTGCGATGGTGAAACACACATGCACACCAGCATAGATTCAGCTTATATATTTTAAGCATAGAGGTATTTGCATCTCAATTTCTTTTTGATCCGTCTCAATTCTTAGTGCTTAATAGATTGAGAGCGAATGGATTTACACTGGTATGTATATATTAGTCGTCCACATCTACATATCACTTGGAAAAGGAGGTACCTTCCAACCATCCCTAAAACTCGTCTATTTGCTCCTCTGTTTCCAGATACCTGAAAAGTTCAGTTTCCTACCATGACTAGGTTTTGTTTTTCTAAATTTAATTTTGTAATTTTGACCATCATTGGGTTATTTGTTCAAAATTATTTCATTGTTGAACTTTATCTGCTAATTTTCTCTATTGATTTTTGTGACTATTATCACATTGCATGTTGTATTCTACAATTTGTTTGATTCTGAAGGACTTCCATTCCTACTCATAGTAGTTCAATTTCACCTTTTTATGCAAATGAATAAGCTTATCCTTCATTCAACTGGAGTGATATTTCAAAGATATTACCCAAAATTGTATTCATGGTAGAAGCATGTAATTTTTTTCATTATATTCCTTCAGAATGATGTTACTCATAGTTTATTTTATTGTGGTATAGATCATTCCATTTAAAGATATCATTCGCTCACCTCAGAGAGAAAATTTCAGTGATGTTTATAATACATATGAGCTCATTAGTACAGATCTCTACTAGATTTAACACTCCAATCAACCATTAACTAAGGATCGTTGTTAGGTTTGTTGCTACATAGTCCTTTTCATGGACAAGAAAGAGCCCTTCTATGGGCGAAGGATGAAGATCTAAGCTTAGGAGTACAAATTGGGGTTCAAAAGGGAGGCCTTTACAAGGATTTAGAAGATTCCACTCATGCTTTGGTACTTCATTTAGTTGATCCATGTGAGCTGTGGCATAGAAGGTTTGGACACCTTAATGACTCAGCTCTTTCAGGCTTACAGAAGATGGTCAACAAAGATGTGGTCTTCCATGAGGAAGATGGAGTACCTCCCCTTGAGTTTCTAGTTTCAGAAATTCAGAGGGAGAAAGAGAAATTTAAGGATCAAATTCCAGATGCACTTGAGGACACTGAAAGTCCACCAGAAGAACTGCTTGAAGTTCCTCCTTCCAAAAGGAGACCTGCTTGGTACCGAGAAATAGTAGAAGAAGGCGAGAAGCTAAAGTTCCTTCTGGGACCTTCAAAGAAATCATAAGACCACAGAATTACTTCAGTCTTATCAGTTCAAAACCTCCCGAAAAAGCAGCAAGTCAAAAGGTATGGGTTGATGCCATGATTGAAGAATACAATTCAAACATGAAGAATGATGTGTGGGAAGTTGTTCCTAGACCAATAGGAAAGTCAGTAGTGACATCTAAATGGCTTTAAAAAATCAAGCATGCTATTGATTGCAGTATGGAGAAGTGTAAATCCATATTCTTAGCTCGTGACTTCACTCAAAAAGAAGACAATGACTATGATGAGATAATTGTTCCTATTGCCAGGTATACTACCATCATTTCACTTGCTGCAGTATTCGGATGGAAGTTACATCAGATGAATGTAAAGACAACCTTCCTTAATGGAAATATTGAGGAAGAGGTCTATTTTGAACAACCTAAGGGATTTGTGAAGAAATCCTTGTATGGATTGAAACAGGCTCCAAGAGTCTTGTATGCGAGGATGGTTCGATTTCTCCATAACTTGAGGTTTTCCAAAAGTACAGCTGATTCTAACTTGTACTTTAAGGTTGTTCATAATCATTTATTGATACTTGTTCTATATGTAGATGACTTGTTTCTTATAGGTGATGAACAGTTGATAGAACAGTGTAAGAGGAAGATTACCTTTGAATTCGAGATGAAGGATATTGGGTTGATACAGTGGTATCAACCATAGTAAAGCCAGATTCTTAGCTCATGACTTCACTCAGAAAGAAGGCATTGACTATGATGAGACATTTGTTCCTATTGCTAGGTATACTACCATCATTTCACTTGCTGCAGTATTCGAATGGAAGTTACATCACATGAATTCTCAATTAAGTAGATTTTGAAATACCACTGTAACATTCATAGTTGAATATTCTCAATTAAGTAATTTCTGAAATAACCCACATATCCATAGATAATAAAATATGAATAAATTGATAGATGAATGATGAAATATTACAAATTGAGTGCCATGTATATATATATTGGAAAGGGACTTTGGATACCATCCATGAAAGGATGCGTCATTTTATTATTTAAGTTTGTTACATTGCCACTCCCTTAGAAAGGCTTTGTCCTCAAAGCCTTATAATGTTTTTGCATCATTTTTTATGGTGTCACAGCTGACAAAACATGTCGATACGAACTAGTAAGAGTTGAGCACAACTTTAGATATGTGGATGAATCAATCCATTCCAAATTGATTTGTTGTGGACTATTGGCATTCCATATTGATCTATCGTTAGGAGATTTGATCACATTGGTACCGCTATCTTTCAACATTTCCCACTTTTTAGAATATCTGTTTTTATGGTTGAGGTGTCGATATGGAATTTTCACAATGTTATTGCCTTTTACGAGTGTCATTTTTTTAGCATTAATCTGAGTAGAAAGTTTTGTTTTCGTCTCTTGAGGTTTTAAGGTTTCATTTTGTATCTTTTCCAACTTGTTTTCTAACTAGATGTTATCATTTTGAAACTTTTTAATCACTTCTACATGTGATCTCATGTCATCTTCAGACTTCTTAAGTTGTTCCTTAAGATCTTCGTTATGCCTTTTGATACAACGATTTTCTTCCTGTTTGTCTAGAAGTTTTCCTTCAATGTCTTCCGTAGATTGTTCCATCTTTCGACTACTTTTCAACTTCTTAATTTTTGTGACTAGTGTCTTGTTATGATTACCCAATCTGAAAATTTCTTTGGAATGGCTTGATAAAACCTTGTTGACTTTTGTCAGTTCTAACTTATGTGTCTTCTTACTGTCATCATACTGCTACTGGAGTTTTTATTTTTGTTGTTTATGATGACGTAACTTTGCTTCTTGATTTTCTAACCTTATCCAGACTTGTGCCAATTCAACATATTTCTCCATAATGAGTTTGTTTAGATGCTTTATTTCTTCTTCTAATTCATTATCGCATCCATATAGTGATTTGTTGTCATTTTTTGACTTTTTGATCTAGTCTTCTAGGTTTTGATTAAGAATTTTTAAACATGATATTTCTTTATCCTGATCAGATAACATTTTCTTGTTATCTCTTATGGTTCCTTCTAGTTGTCGATTATGATTCCATAAGCGGTGATTCTCATCGTCTTTCCATTCTTTCGACCACTTTTTCGTCTCAACCTCAGCTTGTAGACTTTTATTGATTGCCTTGTATTGTTCTAACTCGTCCACTATTGTTCGTAGCTGTGCCTTCATTTCCGAATATGTAGTAGCCATTGTTTGTGACTATATTGTTTCTTCTAGAAGGGTAAATACAAAAGTTGTAATAATTCTCAATATGTTTCTTTTGGGAAAAAATTTCTTCGACTATTTCTTGTTAGGTCAAATAACCCTTCTTTTCCAAAAATAATTATTTTTTTAATAAAATAATAATAATAATTATTATTATTATTTTTAAACTTAAGTTATATAAAATAATATATAACCTTCCAAATTATAGTCCTTGACTTTTATTTTTTTCCAATACTTTTGTAAAATGCAAGTATATTGGGTGGTTGGGAGGAATAAGTGTTACCTTCCCCACCTAGGTTCAAATCCCCCTTGCTTCTTTGTAGTTATTATTATGCCCTTTTTATATTCAAACCCAAACCTACTTTAAGAAACCAGGTGTGGTTTCACTTTTACCCTCTTTTTTTTTTTTTTACTTTTATCTTTTCTTTTTTAACCTTTTTTTTCTTTCCCTTTTTTTCCTCGTTTTTTTAGTTTTTTTTTTCACCTTTTTTTTACTCTTTTTTTGGGGGGGAGTTACTTTTCCCTTTTTTTTTTTTTTTTAAAGACAAGTCCTATTTTTTTGGGGAAACCCAAATCTACACAAGGTGTAAATAATGTTGTCCAAGGTCTATATAGCTCTGATACCACTATAACATCAATAGTTGGATATTCTCAATTAAGTAATTTCTGAAATAACCCACATATCCATAGATAATAAAATATGAATACATTGATAGATGAATGATGAAATATTACAAAGTGAGTGCCATATATATATAAATTGGAAAGGTACTTTGGATACCATCCATGAAAGGATGCGTTATTTTAGAATAGTTTACTAATAACTATTTATTAATTATTAATTATGAATATCAATATGTATTAATATTAATAATTAATATTGATATTTAATATATATATATATATATATATATATATTGTTTGTTTGTTGTTATTATTTAAGTTTGTTATAGAAGGCATTGACTATGATGAGACATTTGTTCATATTGCTGGGTATACTACCATCATTTCACTTGTTGCAGTATTTGGATGGAAGTTACATCAGACGAATGTAAAGACAACCTTCCTCAATGAAAAGATTGAGGAAGAGGTCTATTTTGAACAACCTAAAGGATTTGTGAAGAAATCCTTGTATGGATTGAAATAGGCTCCAAGAGTCTCATATGCGAGGATGGTTCGATTTCTCCATAACTTGAGGTTTTCCAAAAGTACAACTGATTTTAACTTGTACTTTAAGGTTGTTCGTAATCATTTCTTGATACTTGTTCTATATGTAGATGACTTGTTTCTTACAAGTGATGAACAGTTGACAGGACAGTGTAACAGGGAGATTACCTTTGAATTCGAGATGAAGGATCTCGGGTTGATGCATTATTTCCTTGGCTTAGAAGTATGGAAAAATCCAGGAAAGATCTTCTTCACACAAGGAAAGTATGCAATCGACATTTTGCAGAGATTTGGGATGCAGGACTACAAGTCTATGGGAAATCCCATGACTACCAACTTCACAAAGTTGGGTGACTTAGCTACCATTTCACAAAGTATAGACTCTAATCTGAATAAATAGCTTTTTAGATCCTTGGTGTATCTCGTGCATACGAGACCAGACACAGAGAATGCTTTGAGTCAGTTCATGTCCAACACTTATGGGCTCAGGGTTACTTCCAGCAGTGGAGTAATGTTATCTGGATATGCTAATTCAGATTGGGCTAGCAGTATAGTAAACCAAAAAAGCACCTTTGGTTACTGCTTCAGTATGAGATCTGCAACAATCTCTTAGTCTAGCAGGAAGCATGATTCCATAGCTTAGAGTACAACTGAGGCAGAGTGTATTACTGTAAGTGATGCCTACATGGAAGCAGTTTGACTCAAAAAACTTATATCTGATCTGTTCGGAGGAAAGCTTGACTCAACGATCATCCACAATAATAATCAAAGTTGCATAAATCTTTCAGTGAACTCAGTGATTGAAATGAGGTTCCATTTCATCAGAGAACTAGTGCAGAGAAGTGCTCTAAAGTTGCAATACATTCATACAGATGAACAGATCACAGATATCTTGACCAAGCCTCTGACAACATCAAAGTTCATATACTTTCGTGACAAGCTTGGCATGGAAGAGAATGCCTCTCTCGCTGAGAGGGAGTGTTCATTTCTCTGAGCAACATCGAGAGCCATTCTCTTAGGAGAATGGAGACACCTGGTCCAGAACCAGGGTGTTGACCTAGTTTAGCACTAGGGGGGACTCAACCATGAGTTGACCATTATGTTGAATGGTGAAATTTGGCTCGGGACCAGGATGTGGACCCAATCTATCACTGGGGGTACTCAACCTAGAGCTGAGTGATCATTCTGTTGAATGATGATATCTAGTCAAGGACCACGATATGGATCCATTCCAGCACTGGGGGGACTCAACCTTATGTTGAGTGACCATTATGTTGAATGGTAGACATCTAGTATGGGACCACGATGTGGACCAGTCTAGTACTAATAGACTCATCCTAGTTATGAGTAGCCATTCCTTTGATTGGAGGCACTTGGTTTGTTACCAAGTATTTGACCTAGTGTCAAATTATGCATCCTATAGTCGAGGCACCTGGTATGTTACTAGGAAGACGCTATAAGCCCTAGACCAGGTCTAGGCATGTGTGACACTCTGACCCTTTGATCAGTGGGATTTGTGATCTTCTCCAAGGCTTAGCTACCCTTGGTTAAGACACCTTAGTACCCAATCTTGGTGGAACACACAGTTTGAGATAAAAGCATTAGTAATTCTCTCTATATGATGATGTACTTTGAATGGTGATAAAAGACCACCTTCACCACAGGGGCACTTGAAGAAGGCCAAAGCAAAAGTCAAAAATACATAAGGACTTTTGGACCATAGGAAAAAGTAAAAAATACATGAGGACTTTTGGACCATAGGAAAAATTCAAAAATACATAAGGACTTTTGGACCACAGGTAAAAGTAAAAAAAAAATATAAGGACTTTTATATCACAGGTAAAAGTCAAAAATACATAAGGACTTTTGGACCACAGGAAGACTAAAGACAGAAGTAAAAATTAGAAAAGAATAAGTTCTTTCTAATTTTGGCCCACTTACAGGTGACTCAAAGGATATAAAAGAAGATCAATCCATTTCATTATTACACACTTGGCTCTCACAGGTATAGTTGCTCCGAAGAAAGATTTTACAGGTTATCAAAGAGGAGGAACACAAAAGTGCTCTAAGGGACAAAGGGATGCTGACTCAAGCATAAGTTTCGGCAACAATGGACTATAGTTTCTTTGCTCTCAATTCTCTCATATGCCTTTAATGTACCATAGAGTTCCTTATATAGCTTTTCAAAGGGGTAATGAAAGGTCGAATCCGAGTGATCTCAAGGCATAGGGAAGGCCAGGAGTCAAGTGAGTTAGATCCATATCAAGGAAAATTCCAAAAGTATTTGGATTATGCACACATCCCGATGTACGCGGTTTTAGGGGTCAAACCCGCGTATACTCGCGATTAAGGGTTTAAAAGTTGTGCATATAAATTTACACATGTTGTTAGGGATGGTCAAGGAAATATAAAAGCACAAAAAATGGTCCAAGGGGTCTAAGGAGTTTGCATAGGGATAGGGGAAGGCCATACAAAGTGTGATTCACATGGAGTGGTAAAATCAGCTATAACAGATGCCCCCTAATGTGTGAGGTCAGAGGGGTCATACGATGGCCGAAATACATTATAAGTCCATCCCAAAAGTGGAGTGATGAAGAATCCCAAATGGAAGACCAGCCACCCAATCAGCATAATACAATGATACAACTCTGTACATAACTACAAATACATATAGCAGTCCCGGATACATAAGAGTACAATGGCTATGAATAGGCATGATACAAGATATCACATAAGTGGTCATCACCACGTACAATATACATAGATCAGAATCTCCATGATGAAGATATACAAAATATTATGATCTCCATAATGGCTGAAGATATATAATGGATCAAGATCTCCATAATAGCTGGAAATGTCTAACATATACTGGAATCAAGTCACGAGAGCTGAAATCTCATGAACACTGGCACAATCAAGGAGGTAGCATATAAGAGATGCCATCAATCTGGAAGGTCTTCTACACAAACCGCTATGAGTACATGTCCTACTATGTGATTAGAGATGTCAAGGTTGAACATAGTAGTCCATCGTCTGATTACCGGTCATTGATGTATACCGTTAACAGATGCGAGATCACCCACCGATAATGAAAATGGGAATCAAGGTACTAGAGTGAAAAATAACAAGTGTGAATAAATGTGTTGAAGTCGAACACTTGAGAGGATCCATCGATCAAGGGACATTGATGTATTCCCAAGGACTGTCGATGGAGAGAGAACCTGCCATTGATGACTGCAAGTCTCAAGGCACTCAAAATGACTCTAGATTCCAATCCCAGAATAAATGATATAAATTTGATGAGATGAAATCCACTGGAAGGAGGGCATTAAGGCATCCCCCATCATCCAACATGAGGTACTCAGCAAAGCTGTATAATGTGGAAGGACTTGATCATAAGGTGCACGAACTAGTAATTGTACCGGGAATGGTTGACATGCAAAGTCAAGATAACTGAGGAATGGCCAACTCAGGTTTCAACTTCCTTCAAAGAAGAGAATAATGATGAATGGTGATTGAATAAAGGCAGCATAGACTCAATATACAAAATGGGACATCTCTACGACACAGGAGGCATCGACAGAGGCTCCATGGGGACTGGAAGCTTAACCAATCGGTGGAGATAAACTCAGATAAATGAGTACAGCTCCTAAAGTCAAACTATAAACCCAACCAATGGATGTGATATACAGTGCTATGTTCGAAAGTGACACAACTCGATAGATGCCAAAGATAACATCTTTCCATGTCCTGCTTTTTGATTTTTTGATTTTTTTGGACTTTTTCAAATGTTTAAAAAGCTTGAAAAAGAATAAAACTGCTTTATAGTTACAGATTAGGAGGAGATGAGTGTCATAGGGGCAAATAAACTAGTTCCAAGCAGTGGAACATACCTATGCTCAATGCAAGGACACGTGTAGGATATCGACACTCGAGGGAAAATCTCCTCCCGGTAAAAAGGGAATCAAGCTGCAAAGGATATATAAAATGGCTTTACATGGCTAGACATGAGACAAGCTCAGGCTATATGGCTGAAGCGCAATGTCAAGGAAGCCAGCATAAGGCTCAATAAGGCAGGAAAAGATAATGATAATGTAATTACAACTTGACATAAGGGAGTCCTGAGGGAAATAGGCCAGCAAAAGATCAAGAGGAGTAAGAGGCTCTTGCGAAATATCATGGGAGTACTATATAACGGACTCCCACACCCTAAAGGAAAAAATTTCAGCATGGGAACCAAATGCAAATGAGGCGCTAACTAGGGTACCCATGTAAGGTCAAGCTCTACCACTCATACCATGCCACTTCCAAAACAGCAAGAAGGTTCCGTGACATAATAGAGTGGGTTCATACCTAAGGCTATGATGAAATGGCCATAAGGTCATGCAAAATGCAAATGGTGGTGAAACCTAACCTGTATGCCAGTTTAGACATGATACCTAAGATCGACACGAACGGGTCAATCCAGTGGCTGAAACGACACTAAAAAATGCCTCCTACATCATGAGTTAAGTAAAAAATGGTCCAAAATGATTAGAAATTGTTGAAACTATAGGAAAGGGGGTAAAAATTTTCAAACAATTTGAAAAATTTCTATAAATAGTAAATAATTTAAAACATTATAAAACATTTGAAATTTTTACCCAATTGAGCTTAGATTTTCAACAGCGAATTCCAGGAGATCCAGCCGGCGGAATCCACAACCGTTTCTTTCAGGTACTTACCCATGCTCTTCTCTTCCATTTTGATGCAATTTTTATCAAATTCCATGGTCATTTGAGGTTTCTAGGACAAACTAAAAAGGGCGCTGTGGCCCACGTGAAAATCGAGGGTTTTTCTGCTTATAGGGCTAGATATATACGAAAAATGCCCCCACAATCACGTACATACAGCTGTTTGGAAAACAGTCATGTATGCGGCCGTGCATGAGTTTTTTTTAAGTAATCTAATGGGAAAACTTGCAATTTTTTGTGCAAGATGGTCCTAGAATGGAGAGAACGTGAACATGGTGAGGTAGAGGAGGCAGTAAGGGATGATCTAATGGCTCAACAAGCTCTACATGCATGTGGACTCTATAAGTTTTGGTGTCTTGGTGGTTTGGGGGCCAAACCAAGACTATTGCAGATGCTGGGGGATTACTGGGATCCAGACTCTGAGTCCTTCCAGATAGATGGGATGTCCCTCACTATAGAGGTGGAGGACATATACTTCATTACTGGTCTTTCCCGACGGGGGAAAGTAGTGAACCTTCGTTCTCATGGTGGGCCCAGAGGTAGCCTGACTATCGATGAGTACATTGTGGTGTACTGCTATCCAGACATAGAGAAGGTGGGGAGCCAGGTCCCAACCAACTCTATATAGGTGCTGGGCCTAAAGGCCATACTATTGACATTGGGTAGGATAGCAGGCTTGGCATCACTCCACTAGGCCTCGCGGCCTCTGATGTTCTATGCAGTGGAGTGCATGAGACCCATGGTTTATGACTGGAGCACTACATCATTGAGCAACATGAAACATCAGCTCAGTGAGTGTAAGGTGGGCAGAGTGCGAAACTTTGGGTTCAGCAGTATATTGAGCACGTTTTTCTTCGAGCATGTTCCAGGATTGAGCCCCAGAGTTGACGTTCCTCTTCACGGGGTTTGAGATCCGACCCAACGGCATTGGGCAGATGTGATGAGTAGACTAGGGGGAGGTAGGGTGTCCAACCCCTACGCAACTGATTTCTTTCTGTGGCAGCGACGACAGATAGTTGCCATCGATGAATACCCCTATGCGGGGATAGATTTTTGGGGAGACCTGGACATGCTGCTACCACCAGGATCGGGATATGGCGATATAGGTAACGAATCTCGACCTTCTCTTTTAATTTTTTGATTTATTTAATTTTTTTGTGTTTTCTGATTATATGGAATCAAAAGACATATTTTTGTGTGGCAATAATTGGCATGCAGATGTGGGACCACGGCGGCCTGAGGGCTTCCCTCATCACAGACAGAGGGGAAGAGGAAATGATATCATGGGTTTGGATGTGGAGCAGATGCTCTACAGCATTCATACCAATTTTGTGAGGTTGACACACAAAGTTCCCATGGCGCAAGTCGAGGACTTGCCTGAGGCTGTGCAGCGCCAGGTGGTGGGTGTACTACGAGCATGGGTGCGATTATTCCGACGGCTAGCTACAGCCGTAGTGACCTTCCATGATCACAACCCTCCTCCTCCTCCACAGGCTTAGATACCTGGGAGTTATACATTTTGTACTACCGTGTATTATATCTTGGTGGCTTGAGAGCCCTAATTTTGTATCATGACACTATGTATTACTAGATTTTGGATGTTATATAATTTTTTTTATGGTGATCGGTTTATTTATTTACATGTGTAAAAATTTGTGTTTATGATGAATTTATTGTGTATGAAACAAATGCCAATCTAATTCGTAGTTAGCATATGAATCAACAACTTGATTATTAATTCTTGGAATATGTATGTATGTTATATTGTCAAATTGCCATTCTAATAATCTCACACATAAGAATATTCTTAGTAACATCGGATCTCTAACATGGTACAAACCATTAAGCTGTGACACTACTAACTTCGAATCAAGACGTACCTCAAGAGAGAGAACACCATGTGAAATGGCATCCCGTAGAAGCTCAATAATGGCACTATATTCAGCAACATTGTTTGAAGATGGCTGCAAACATACACCTTCTAAAGACAGTACCTGACCCATAGGAGTGTAAATAACCCAAGTAGCAGAGGCTGAGTGTTCAGTGTGATGGCTCGCACCATCTACAAATCCTATGTAGGGGGAAGATTCCATTGACATCTGCCAAAAGAAATGGAAACTAATCACAAACCCAATCACGATAAGAAAAAGACCTAACTATGCAAAACTGTAAAATAATATACAATAACCAACCTTGGCTGAGAATCATGCATAGTAATTCTTGAGATAGAGCTCATTTCTAGGCTTCACCAAGGTCGTTCCCTCATAATCCACTAACTCATAAGCACCCTTCTCTAACACACGTTTGACAATGTAAGGACCACGCCACATGGGGTTAAAATTTCCTGCCCCCAAGGGTTCTTTTAGTTGATCCCCCAAAAGGACCAAGTCTCTCTCACTAAACCTCCTTGGACGGATAGACTTATCGCACTAGACCTTTACACGATGTTTATTTACTTCTAGAGCCACCAAGGCATCTCAACGATGCTCATCAAGTTTCTCAAGGTGGACCAAACGCTCCTCCAATGGTAAAGTGTCTAGTAAGAGTTCTACAGCGAGCTTCAAAGAAGGAATCTCCCATTCAACCAGCAATATCGAATCCACTCCATGTACACGTTGATATGGAGAAAAACTCGTGGCAGTATTAACAGCAGTTTTATATGCTCACAAAGCAGCATATAACATGATGTGCCAATTATTCTTGCTTTGTGCGATGGTTTGTTGGAGAATGGATTTGAGTGATTTATTCACTGCTTCCACCTGTCCATTTGCTTGAGGGTAGTAAGAGGAGGAATGCTCTTTCTTGTACCCTAACTTTGACGCCAACTCTTCCATCATACGATTCTGAAAGTGCGAGCCATGGTTAGTGACAAGCTCTTTCGAAATTCTGACTCGAGTAATAATCTGGTTAAAGACTAAGTGGGCATCCATCTCACCATCGGATTTAACTATAGGCATAGCCTCAGCCCATTTCGTGAATTAATCAACAACCACTATGATATGATGATGCCCCCCAGCTGAAGATGGGTTGCAATCCATAAAATTGAGCCCCCACTTAGTGAAGGGACCGGTGGTGATGATGGGATGTAACGGGGCAGGTTTCGAGCGCATATTACGTGTAAACACCTGGCAAGGGTGGCACCTCTTGACCACATCTACACAATCCTTAAAGATCAATGGCAAGAAATAACCCACTCGTAAGATTTTTTGGGCTGTAGAAATCCCAGATAAATGACCACCACACACCCCTCCATGGCAAACATTTAGCACTACCTCAACCTCTTCATGAGTTAAACAATGTCGTAAAATGGAATCTACCCCATAGCGGTATAAAGTGTTATCCACTATGAGGTAATTCTTAGACACGTGACGTAATTGTCATCGTTCATCCTGTGAGAGGTGAGTAGGGACCTTCAATGTTTGTAAATATATAATGATATCCCCATACCATGGGTCTAAAGTTGATATTAAGAAGATGTGTTCATTGACAAACGTATCTTCACAAACCAGCTGCTCGTCCTCGCTTGGGAAATCCAATATAAGCTCTGCAAAAATTAACGATTTCTTCGATTTTGCCAAAACAAATTCAAGATCGAATTCTTGCAGGATAACAATCCATTTATTATATTTTTCCAAAATCATCCTTCGAGTGAGGACGAATTGAAACGGATTGACGTGGGCTACAACCAAGGTCTGGCGAAGGAGAATATAATGTCTCAACCGTTGAACCGTATGTACGGTAGCTAAAGCAAGCTTCTCAACATGAGAATATCGAATCTCTGCGTCAATAAGGTTTCGAATCAGATAGTATATGACATGCTCTTGGAGATCCTCATCATCTTGAACCAAAACCATACTAATCGTCTAGATGGACGCAGCCACATAAAGTTTAAAATCATGGCTATATTCTAGGGGACTAATCACCGAGGACGATGCTAAGGCTCGCTTGAGTGCATCAAAGGACTCCTGGGCTCGCTCATCCCAACAAAAGGTGGTGTCCTTCTTCAAAATATGCATGAAGCCTCTAGTCAAATTGGAAAAATTGACAACAAATCTCTGTAAGAAGTTTTCCATGCCTTGCAAACATTGAATATGATGAATATTTTTTGGGGGAGACAACTGAAGTATTGCCTCAACCTTCAAAGGGTCTTATACCCTCTTTAGAGACAATGAATCCTAACAAGCGACCTGACTTCACACAAAAGATGCACTTATGAGGATTTAACCTAACCAAATAATGCCGGCATCTTTCGAATATCAATCTCAAGTGATAGGAATGATGCATTCTCATATGAGAATGAGCAGCAAGGTCATCCAAAAATACTTCGATAATTGACTTGAGATTGTGGAAGATCAAGGTCATAGCCCGCTGAAAAGTAGCTCTGGCGTTCTTAAGGCCAAAAGGCATTTTCCAATATGCAAACGTTCCCCAAGGACAAATAAATGCAGTCTTATGCTGGTCCTCAAGTTTAATTTGTATCTAATTACATCTGGAAAAGCCGTGCATGAAGGAAAAAAACCTCGCTACCCGCACACTCATCCAAAATATGATCAATAAATGGTGTGGAGAAATTGTCCTTAGGATAGGCATGATTCAAATCACGGAAATTAGTACATATGCGGATCGCTCCCTACTTCTTATCCACTGGAACAGGGTTTGAAACCCACTCCGTTAAGGGAACGGGATAGATAAAACCAACTTTCAATAGTTTCTCTATCTCTGCCTTGATCATGGGTGCTTTTCTAGGATTCACAGCACGTAAGCATTGTCAAACCGGCTTAGCGTTGGGATAAGTCTTAATCTCGTGTTAGACAATACGAGGGTCAATACCTGGCATTTAATCGTAAGACCAAGCAAAGATATCACAGAATTCTTTAAATAGCTTGGTGTATTCTTGAATCTCAGCATGGGAACATTCTGCCCCAATATAGACATTCTCTATTCTACCAGGAGCACGAGAGATATTGATAGGAATCATTGAAGATATGTTTTCCATGTTTCCATTAGACATTGGACCAAGAGAGCTTAATGGAACCATAGGAATACCAAATCTCTCACTAACAAGCGCCCTAAAGTCCTCACGCTCTAAGTAGTCAAGCTCGGGAAGAAATTAATATCTATGATGGAGTTCCTCCCATGGTGGCTCAACTCCCGACATGGCCTCAATAATCACTTCGTCTGAAGGGAAAATAGTATCAAGGAAGTCATTGCACGTGAGAATACTGTACCGCCCATGCCGGCAGCAGATAAGGGTCCTCCTCCCCCATCCGCGAAGAGGAAGGATTAGGCTCTGCAACACACTTGAGATTAGCTTGATAAGCTATCATAGTTGCAGGCAACAACATGTCCATCACGATGGGATCACTCGGAGTACTGAGTGTAGGAAGAATCCAAGGATCTTCCATATGACTCGTGCGAAAAGACACCGATCTTGTAGATGTCAAAGCCTCACCAGAACTAAGACTTATCATAAGGATTGGTGTAGGACAACTAAAGCTTCCCATGAGGGATGGATACATGCCTACACCCACACTCTTAGTTGTCCGCTGAGAGTGTTCAACGATCGGGATCGAAGCTCCCGAAGATGCGGTAACAGACGGATTCTTGAATGTCATTTGATCAATCATAACTATATTCCCATTAAATGGAAAACATACAACATGAAAGCGGGATACTGTACATACAACACGAAGAAGCAATGGCTTGCATACTGTACATCCAATTCCTACCCGACAGGAGATTGTAGTCAAGGGGTGCATCAACCACCTCGACCTCTATCGCAACGGTCTTCCCTCCCAAACAGACTTTAAGGGAAGGAAGGATTTCGTGCAGTCTAAACAATCTCCCATCGAACGCAGTTAACATGGTCGATGATTTAGACAGCTCAGGGGAACCTAAACCCTTTCAACATGATAAAAACATCACAGAAGCGGCAGCACCTTCGTCAATTACAGTGCACTTGACGGTCATGTTAAGACATTCTATGTGAATCAAAGGAGACACATAGTAAGGCAAGCGAGGCTAAAATCCCGTGGTTTCAAATTTAATCATGGAGGAAGAATCATCATCATTCACACCAAGGGCAGGAAGCAAAGCCTTCCTTTGTGAAGGACAACTCTGAAACACTTCCAATGTAGACATCGCACAAGGAGTGTGGCCCAAATCCTCGACAACTGAATAGTGCTGGGCGGCCCGGGCATTAGGATTGTGCCCCGAACGCTTAAGGAATCCCTTAGGAATGCGAGGTGTAGATTTAGGTTTATCCACAGGTTTCTCAATACACAAAGGAGACCCTGGTGGATCAGGTTCCTTTCCTGGGCTGGGTTGTGACGAACCATAGTTCTTCGCATGGGTCACAACTTTCACAGCACGTACAATGTTAATGCAACCACGACCACTACCCTCCAACGGATCTTGATCACCACCAGACTAACCATGGGTCCTCAAGTTCATATTTTGATTGTGAGGTAAAGGGTTAGTTAGCATAGCTGGGCCCTATGCCAAGAATATCGAGGCTTCGTCGATACGAGGGCACAAGTAAGTGAGGTGATTGTCCTTACACAACTTGCAAGGGAATTTAACCTTACATTTAGCTTGCTTGTCCCCCCTAGCATTACAGGTGTTCCTGTCATTATTATTAGCATTCTCATTCCTATTCCCGCCCTTACGATTATTCTTACCCTTCTTTTTATTCCGTCTGGGCTGCTAGTTACCCTTCTGGTCTGATGATTGCACTGAAAGTACACTCGCCATTTGGGTGGGTTGAGAGGAAGCCATAGCTTGTCCCAAAGCAGATTGGTTGATTGACAACTGACTAACTTGTTTTGCAACCAAATCTGTAGGTTTAGCACTTGCCCAACCAACTATGTCATCGGCATGTGGTCCAGTTTTAACTTTGGGGTCGAAACTAGAACGCGGAGCATTGGGAATAATCTCATATAACAAACCAGACTGAGCATAAATCAAGTCCAGTTCCTGTGCTCTAAAAATCGTTTGTTCCTCATTCTGCACTTCGGATGTAGAAACATCCTTCGCTATATATGGCAATAACGACTTAAGTAACCATTCGAAAAGGAATTTCGGTAGTATAAAGGCTTTAATTAACCTCTTCCATCTACGCCACTCTTGGATACGATCCAAGATATGTGTGGCTTTATCCTGTCGAAATGTCAACAAGAGTTCAGTACCGACGTTGTAACGCACCGGTAGCTAGAAGTGGTTAAGAAAAGTCATCGCTAGGTCATCGAACAAAGCGAATGCCCCCCTAGGTAGCTCTATATACCATTTCACGGTAGGCCCTATAAGGGTGCGTTGAAATAGCCTTAAATAGATGGAGTCCTGGTGTAAGGAATTCAAAGAGCACCATAGGTTAAAGGTAGTAACATGTTCGCTCAGATCCTCTCTTGGTTTTCCCTTGAACTTGGGTATGACCGAGGGAAGCTTAGTAGGGACAGCTGGCCAAGCTAGGTCATGAGCTATAGGATCATTCGTCAATATCGACAAGTCAAGAAGATTCAGTGTTGCAAGGAAAGGGAGCCTAGGATGATGAGGTCGATCAACCGCTCCTTAATAGTTCTGATTCACGTAAGTCTGATTACCACCATGGCCTTGGCCATAGTGCCCTCATCCCATTTGACCTGTATAGGGTGGCATGGAAGCACCATAGTGTGGTGGACCTTGACTATTCGGAGTTACAAAGCCATAATTTGGAGAGTAAGCAGGTTGTTGATACCCGCCCCTATAAGGTGAAGAACCCTATCCATACTATGCCCCATAATAGGGTCCATAAGTCATCGCATGAGATGTCCCATGAGACACTCCATAAGTAGGAACATACACTCCGAAAGTAGGAATATACATCCCAAAAGTAGGAATGTGACCTCTAAAAGTATGAACATGACCTCCCAAAACAACCGGCGGTGCATGAAGCTGAGACATGACCGGTCTAGTAACCGCAGTACGGACATAACTCATAGCAACGTTTCGGCCTGAAGGACCATGTGAATGAGGTGGAGGGTGAACATTCGAAGAACTAGGGACAAAGGACGAAGGGATATGTGTAATTAAGTACGTACTATTCCCTATAATCACTCGTCTCAGATCTGGTATTCTAATAGGATCACTAACCCTAGACCTAGGAGGAATATGTGATGTAAATTACACCACCGGGATGGAAGGTGCAATGTGACTAGTGCTCCCAAACCTCTCCGCATGGTAACAAATGAGAGTGCCCCCAGGCATAGTGTTAGGCTCGAACTCAAATTCGACATGAAATGACAAATCATGTGTGGGAAAACCAGACATACCATAACTACCATAACTAGTGCTGGCAGGTTCAAAATGAGTCTCGTCATCCTCCGGCATTCCATACCGGCGATGCGTCAATGGGGAATCAACCCTAGAGTCAGTAGGTCTATCATGAAAGATTCCTATCTCAGAAATCACAGGACCTAACTTAGTCAATTCGGGTGAAGTATCATAGGTAGGAGTAAACTCCCCATCTTCCACATGAATGGAAGAAGGTGGTTCAGGAATACCTTCTATATGGTCTCCCATGGTGTGTGAATCAATGTGCGAAGTAGTCCGCCTGGACTGTTTATTTCTCTCTCCCAAAGGAGGAGGAGATGTAGAAGGTGGAAGTCCTACTAAACAACGAGAGTGGCGAGGAGCCGCACCTGAATCCAAAATGACTCAAAAAATAGAAAAGATTCTCTATCTACACAAACCCTAGGCAAGCTATCGTGCACAAAGCAATCAGCAATAAAATCTAAAGCCAAATGCAAGCAATCAAGGGTAGGATAAATGAGCTACCGAATGAAGTAGGTATGTCTCGCCTAGGAGAGGCTTGAGACTCCCATACACAACAAGCAGAGGTACATAACCAATTATTGTGGCCCTCAGCTTCAACGCGTAAAGCGACTGTGCTGTCCGACCCCAACCTGGCTGGGACACCTGTAGAATAATCCCTGCAAAGTACCCCCTCGATATACTAGGTAAGGCCACTAAGGTCACCTCAATATAATCAATGCTTAGGCGGACACTCGCAGGAGTGATTGACCGTATGGGCAGGGTAGCAAAGCCCAAAACTCTCGAAAGAGTCCCCAGATATGAATACAATCCTGGAAATATCTCCGGTCCTACTCAGTTATGACTAGGGGTCATCCCAATCAATAAGCACTCACACTGCCTCGTGCTTAACTCTTTTTTGAAAGGAGGATCCTGAGAAACACTGGTTATACCAAGGATTTCACACACTCGTCTAGACAGACACATACATGTTGTTTAGTGGTCTTGGAGAATTTACTCACAATGAACTATTCCAAGACCCTAAAACCTAATCTTGTTGGTGAACCCTATCAAATAAAATAGTGTAGTTCATTTTAATTAAGCGTTGATTTTAATTAGCTTTATTACTCAAAAGAGGGATATGGCTGTGCAACTAATGGTGTTATGACACAACATGAAGTAAAATGCACACCTAACAATCAATGCAAATGCATTGTGTCCATGAAAACATGGTATGTTACTACGTGAAATGCACAATTTTCTTCAAATGATAAATGCAAGCTTTCCTATATGAAATCTTGACCAATACTCCAAAGCAAATCTAGTGCAAGTACTATGCAAAATGCAGTGCATGATGATAAGCAAATATTTTTGGATTTTTTGAAATAAAATGAGATACAAAAAGAAAAAGAATGATTCTACAACCCCCAGACTTTGCAAGCACACTCAAGCAGCACTCAAGCAAAGCACCAAGGTAAAATAAATCTAATGCACTAATCCCAAAACAAAAATTAAAAAATGCAATGACAAGAACATTCTTGAAAAAAAATTTACCCTAAAAAAAAGTCTCTGGTCAGAAACAGAGGTGTATACAGACTCAGGAAGTATCAAAGGAGACTTAGAAATCATCAAACTTAACCCATCAACCATTTAACTTCCTCTAAAAGGAAAAACTAAAGGAATACGCAACTGTTCGCAGTAAACCCACGTGTATACACAAAAATAGCAGAGAAAATCACGTGTATACGCGACTATGAGTTCAAAACTCGCTTACAGGAAGAAAGGTGCATAAAAATCAAGGAAAACAGACAAGCTGAGACAAACTTTACACCAATCAGACACTATCAGGCAACCATGCCCCTAGACCCAACTCAGAAACAAGAGAGAAAGAGCAATTCAAAGTCATTGAATGCTGATAGAAAACCCCAAAAGGACAACTACTAGGAACTCCCCAACGGAGTCGCCAATTCTGTTACAAAGAGAAATTCCGATGGCTTGGGGTACCACAATAGACAGCTTGACTCCATAAATCAATCATTTCCATTATGCAATAGAAATTAAATATCGAACACTAAAGGATCAGACCTCGCACCTTATTCCGGACGGTTGAAGTAGATCCCCATTGAGCTTTCCAACTTCAACTTGAATTGATAGATTACTTCCTCAACAACAAGTAAACAATACAAGCATACTATATATATATTGGTGTTAGATCTATTCTAGCATATATAATCAACAATGTATCAACATTTGAAAACATCCCATGGATAGAATATTCATTCAAACACACATTATTGGACAGGAAAAGATATTTCTATTAATATAAAATCAAAGATTAGGACGGATACAACCTCTGTCGGCATGTTTGCGAATCGGAGAAATTGAATCCCCCACTTGGGCCTCCACCACCTCAATCCTCCATCTCTCGATAGCAAGCTCACAAGCAAAAGGCAAGCTTGGGAAGAACACAAAAGTGTTCCAAGGGACAAAGGGATGCAGACTCAAGCATAAGTTCCAGCAACAATGGACTATAGTTTCTTTGCTCTCAATTCTCTCATATGCCTTAAATGTACCATAGAGTTCCTTATATAGCTTTTCAAAGGGGTAATGAAAGGTTGAATCCGAGCGATCTCAAGGCATAGGGAAGGCCAGGAGTCAAGTGAGTCAGATCCATGTCAAGGTAAGCTCCAAAAGTATTTGGATTATGCACACATCCCAATGTACACGGTTTTAGGGGCACTTTTGTGTTCTTCCCAAGCTTGTCTTTTGCTTGTGAGCTTGTTATCGAGAGATGGAGGATTGAGGTTGTGGAGGCCCAAGTGGGGGATTCAGTTTCTCTGATTCACAGACGTGCTGACAGAGGTTGTATCAATTGTAATCTTTGATTTTATATTAATAGAAATATCTTTTCCTGTCCAATAATGTGTGTTTGAATGAATATTTTATCCATGGGATGTTTTCAAATGTTGATACATTGTTGATTATATATGCTAGAATAGATCTAACACCAATATGTATAGTATGCTTGTATTGTTTACTTGTTGTTGAGGAAGTAATTTATCAATTCAAGTTGAAGTTGGAAAGCTCAACGGGGATCTACTTCAACCGTCCGGAATAAGGTATGAGGTCTAATCCTTTAGTGTTAAATATTTAATTTCTATTGCATATTGGAAAGGATTGATTTCTGGAGTCAAGCTGTCTGTTGTGATACCCCAAGCCATAGGAATTTACAGGTTATCAAAGAGGAGGAAGTTTCAATGTGATGCCCTAGCATGGATGAGTCTAGCTAGGGAATTCACTCTTGTTTGGAAAAACCCTAAGCTAGGGCTTTCATTCCTATTCCAACAAACCCTAATCTAGGGTTTCACCCATGAAGAAGATTTAATATCACATCATCCTCTCTCCATCTTCATGGGTAGCACTAGAGTATTCATGAGCAGGTTGGTCTCACCTCACAACATCCTTTCTCATACACGGGTAGTCTGCTATCACCTTGGCCCCTCTACTTTCACCATGGACAAGCTGTAATAGGTTCTAGGGCACCCACAATAGGCCTTTGGTTTCTTGCTAATTCCCTTTAGTCACTCACGACCAACCCTAACAGGGATCAAGCTAACTGATAAGCCCACAACAAACCCTTGGCAAACAACAGGAAGTATGTTGGTGCTTTTGGGCAGCCACAACAAATACATCCGGGCTGTTGGGGTATAGCAGCACACCCAGGTAGCTTAAATAATCTGTCATGTAGTTTTTTTTTAGGTTTCCGGGTAGTACAACAATTCTTTTGGGTAGACCTACAGGCCTCCGGGCATACAGCGGAGGTCATAGACAAGCTCTCGGGCACACTCCAGTAGATTGGGCAGATTTGGGAGGAGTTCTAGAAAGGGGAAGAACCTCGGGCAGAAGCTTGGGTAGGGTAGCATACATTCAGGCAGCTCAGCAAAACCTTGGCAGTAGCTCAATAGGCTCGGGTAGGTCTGACAGGGTTCAGGTAGAAAAGAACAGATTTGGGAAACTTGGGCAGAAGATAAAGATCCGAGCAGCTTAACAAAAGTCTGAGCAAGTAAAAGATTTCTCTGACAAATTTGCAGTTTTGATCAGCTGAGGAGAATTAGGGTTTGAAGCCTTATTTTGTTTTTATCTATGGAAAATTTATTTATGGATCTATTGTACAAACCTGTTAGGGTTTGAGAATTATTGGAAAATCTCAGTCATGAGTCATTTACGAGATGAATTAATAATGTTTTTGGGGTTTTTGTCCTTTAAAGGTTTCCCTAGTGAAAAAGTCTTATGTTCAGTGTGTTGATGTTATTTTTACTGCACTTTTCATCTGTTATCAGTTAGTTTGAATTTTTTTTAAAGTATTCATGCTAATGCTAAAATTCAATAGCAGATCCCTATGATGGGATTTTGTTCCACATCAATAAGTATTCTATTTTACTGAAGCATGCCAGTTAAACATGTAAATATATATTTTGCCTATGGGAAGGGAAATCATAAATATACTTAGAGCTATGTTTGCCAAATTTTGTAAATACAATTATGGAAGAAGAAACCTTAAATTTAATTTAGAGTTTAGTGAGTAGAGACCTGGCTATAAAGAGCTTTGTAGGATATAAATCATTAGTTAATATTAACAATGGGAGTGGAATAGATACTAAACAAGGTGGTAATCTTTATTATATTGAGATACAAGGCAATATAATATGACATGCATATCTAAGTCATAGGGTTTGCTGAACTTCAACCTTGAGGTTTGAGGTTCAACAAACTTGAAAAAAATTGAAATTTGACGAGGTTTGTTGAACCTAATAGGAGAACCTCATTTTGAACCTCAAGGTGAAACCGAAGCAAATTCAAACCCCAAGCAAAAGCCTCAAGGACAAATTTCAATTTTTTTTATAATTTTTTAAAATTTTTTATCGGTTTTTAGAAATTTTAAAAATCTATTGAGTAAAAAATCTAACTTTATCAGGTTAAAAACCATATTCAAGAAAAGAAACAAACATTATTATCTGCACAGTTGGAAGACCCCTTTTATGTTTGCGGTTATTTGCAATTGGCCTTAAGTAGTGTGGCAAAAGGTTCAGCTCATTACTCTGCCCATGGTCATTTTAACTTCAAAATTTGAAAGGATGTCCATAATGTAAAATACTTCTAGTTGTAACCCTTAAAAAAATTCATCAAATTTAATAAATGATCAAAATTTAAACATATAATGCATCATGCAAATGAAAATTACAAAATAAAGTAGAACATAGTCTTCAAATTTCAAAATTTAAAACGAAATCCATAATGTCAAATAGTTATAATCCCTGAGATTGTTTCACAAAATTTAAAACATGGTCAGAATTTCTAGTCTTGTGGCCTACTTGTAACATCATAAAGCTCCAAGTCATCAAGGACAAATGAAGTAGTAAAGGCACATAATTGTGATCATATTTCATTAATGAGGAAATTATTGCTATATTTTATGATTTTTAGGGTTAAAGTTTGTAGAATATTAATCTTTTGTGTTGCTAATTGCCCACTGAATATTTTAAGTTGATTTATTTTCTTTAATGACTGGGTGAGAGCCAATTACTTGGAAGTTGGAACAGTTTGTTATCTGATTGTCACTTAGAAGTTGTAGAGTAAAGGATCTAGCTCATCAAAGTCATAGTGATTTTGTACCACCCACAATTGATAAAATGAAAATTGCACTAGCTTATAGCCACTAAACATACAAGCTGGTCCACTCCTTTTTTGGTTTGGCACTTCTGTTAGAAAGCTAGTGCGTTACTTACATTATTTGTAAGTTTTAAATTGTGATGGTTTAAATTTCAGAACAGTCATTTTTGGTTTATTGTATCATAGTGTTGATTTACTAAAGAAAGTAACCTAGTTTGTATGCCATATTTATCAATGCATCTTGGTTGTAGTTTCCTGAGATGTTGCATAATAATAATAATTGCTCAACTGCAGCGTCACTCGTATTTCGACCAAAGAAAATTCAATGTACCAAGGCTGAGGTTTTAGCTGTCATTGACAAGCGGTCCACTTTGTCTTGTGAAGCTATATTTTCTTTTAGTGTGACATTTGCTTTATCAATATTTGGTTACTCTAGAGTCTAGATATTTATAATATATTTTCAGTGTTCTAATATTGAAGTACATAAAGGTCTTCACTACTAGACATGGGAAGTTGGTAGCACATTATCTCATAGGAAGTTACGTAAAATATTCAGTATAATTTGTCGACTGCATTTTTCTGTCAATAATCAGCATAGTTATGCATCCTGATGTCGACCTGCTTTTGCAGTATTTCCCATATCAACTATTTAGAATTGAAACTTGAATGGGCTTAAGTACATGCTACATACACTTGAGCAAATATTCTGGATAGAAATCTGAAGCCCAGTAATTTGCTTCTAAATGCAAATTTTGACCTAAAAGTATGTGATTTTGGGCTTGCATGGACTAATTCAGAAACAGATGTGGTCACGCAGTATGTTGTTACTTGCTGATATTGTGCACCAGAACTACTATTGAAAAATTCAGAATATACAACAGCCATTGATATCAGGTCAGTGGGTTGCACTTTATGGAGATTTTAAAGTGGGAGCTCTTGTTTGATGGTAAAGATTATGCTCAGCAACTAAGGCTCATCAGTGACGTGAATGCTAGTTCATTCTCTCTTGCTTTTTAGAGCATGGGCAAGTCTATGCTTGAAACATTATTATTTGATGGTCATTGAGAACCATTTGGGATATAGATTGGAAGAGGCTGTCCTATCTGTTTTGAATCATCATATCCCGATTTCATGTGTGTTCACTTTCTTAGCAGTTAATTGGTTCACCAGATGACTCTGATCTTGACTCTTCACGGAGTGGAAGTGCTAGAAGAGATGTCACTCACTCATATTTTTCTTAGCAACCTTTTGCTCAGGAATTTCTCGACATGGCTCTGGCAGCTGTAGATTTACTCTAAAAAAACGTTTGTATATGATCCAAGCAAGCACATTATAGGTATCATACTTGTCAACTTCTATAATTGGTTAGTTTTTTTTTTGTTAATTATTTTCAGATGTGACGTGATAGCATTAGGTTTTTACTTTTTAGCCTTAGAGAAGGGATACTTAAAAGTTAAACGTTGAAGCTGTGCTATATGACTTTGTATTTCTTGTCTTGTCTTCAACTGAACCATTTCAACTGAACCATGTTATATGTTATTATTGTGTTGCCTCTCAATTGAAGAGACCTTGAGTCACCCTTGGCAAGTCTGCATGACATTAATGATGAACCCAGATGCTCCACTCCTTTCAAATTCCTTTTTGAATAGCCCTCATTCACTAAAGAACATATAAAAGAGTTCTTTTGAAGGGAATCTCTTCACTTGAACCCAGACACATGATGCAATAGCTGGAGCAAATAGGCTTGATATCTATCTTCTTGCAATCCTTCTTTACTGGTTATGTTATTATGTTTCTACAAGGCAATACTCTCTTGGTTTGTTATTACCTTCTGAAGGTTTGCAGATTACCTTACAGGTGTAAAACCCTGCTTTATTGGTTTTAGGTTTGCTTTGTAAAGGTAAAGTAATCGATGGATATTATTACTATTCCATTGTGGAAATTGTGTATTCTTAATCTAAACCAGCTATTGGCCTCTGCTTTATTATTATTGGACATGTAATTGGGCAACTTAATAACATAAAGTAAGCCTCAATCGAAATTGCAAACACAATTTAATACATTTTGATTTACAGCTGTGTAGCAAATTTTTTGGAATGATGCCATTTTTGGTACTAATAACAGCGTGTGGTATTTTGTAAACTTCACTCTTGAAGAATATATAAACCGGGAAATACCTCTACAACTAGAAATTAAAACATACAATTTGGGAATTGGCCGCATGGCTGAAAAATTTAGCAATATTTAGTTTAGGAGTTCGCTGTAGGGAATTAGAGGCCACTCTATTTTTTTATCTTTATTGCAATTGCTTATAACTGTGGTTGATGTCCCACTCATGCAATTAATTCCTTAACAAATATCTGATTTTTGGTGTAGAAGTCTCAGTCAATTGGTGGAAATGAACAGAGACGATTGTTTATGAAAGATATATGCCAGCACATCTTTTATGCTTTTGACTATTTGAAGCAGTCTCAGTACTGGTGTAGTGGGCAGATTAGGAAACTTAGGATGGTGTGGTTTATTATGTTAACAAATTTCACAAAACTGAAAGAGAATATGAAAAAGGTTATAGCTAAACTAGGTTCTTGATCATAGTAGAGAACATCGGCATCGGCAAAAAATTGGCATGGGTCCAGACAATATATTCTCGACAACATGGGTGAAAAAATCGACAAAACCACGGCAAATATTGAAAAACACAAAATATATTCATTTTTTCATAATTTTAAACATATAAAGCAACATTGACATCAAATAAATACATTAGCACATAAATATAGAAAAAGCACTGATATCTATCATGTATTCATGCCAAATATACTATAAGAAATAAAAGTGGATACTGAAAGTCTGAATGATGTATCTTCAAAAAATGGTATATTCAAATTTTCAAAACTAAATTTCAAAAGTTATATAAATTATAATATGTTACATTGTTATACTTAATACTTATAGTTAATATGTATTATAATTTATGATATTAGATTTTTTTTTAAATTTAAATTTTTAAATTTTAATATCTAGATTCTAGAATCTAGATTGTGATATGTAATATGCACTGTACAGCCATTCAGCTACTCGTGGTTTGAAGTTTTGAAATCAGAAATTAGATGTCTCTCAAACTACCCTTCAGATGTCAATACGGACATCTGCAATTTACGATTTTTGAGAATGAAATGGTGAGTCGTGACTGCGCGGCTATTTGAGAAAACCCTTCTCGTGTGCTTGAATCTTGATAAAACCTTCATGGATACAAAGGATAAATTCATGAGTGTGAAACAATGTTCCTCTCTTTGTCGTTCTCCAAGGTGAAATGACCAAATGGAATCCCTAAATCGCCTTTAATGAACCAGACAGAAGACGCAGCCTGGTTTTGGGTTGTGGTGCGATTTTTTAGCTCACCCCACGATGTGCAATTTTTTTTCTGAAATTGCAATTTTTTATGAGGGCCCGAAAATCTTACGATTTTTTGAGACTACAGTAAAAACTCAACGATTATTTCTTCTATGTTCTTGATACTACAATTTTGATGGACAATATTTAGAAAATCAGGAAAATTATGGCAAGCCACATGAATAGCAAAGTTATGCAACTAAAATGACATTGGAACTATTGGCAAAATGAAATAATATTTTCTGAATTTTTTTTTACTTTGTATAAACTGTGCAATTTTGACAATATGGATTATATGGATTATTTTGGTATAACATAACATTATAGATATGATATCTGAAAAATCAATCCAACACCAATCAAAATGTGCTATCTTGAGATGGGAGTTTAACATGGCAACCATTACTGAATTGTAAGAAGCGATGTGTATTTTACAATTGAATTTTTTTTTAAAGCACAACTAGGGCTAAAACAATATATTTAAATATAATTGAAATAACCACATGATTTTATTTACAGTATGCAGCGGAATATAAACCTAAGAACCATTTACAACATCAATCACATCAATAGAAATGACACAAATTTACAACATCAATCACATCAATAGAAATGACACAATCTTTTTGGATAGAACCCCTCCCGCCCCCCCCCCCCCCCCCCC
>LPNX010080745.1:115617-126894 GCA_001517045.1 Pseudotsuga menziesii
ATTCGCACATGCAAAAAAATTCCAATGATATTGCAAAGTCTGACCGACACTCCCATCCCTGGACCATCACTATGCAATGCCCTACTCCGCCACCTTGGATTGTATGTAATTAAATTTTAATAAATTACATGAAACATTGTCATGATTTTGGTGCTAGGCCATGTAGGCATTGTGTTGAAATGAAGAGCTTCTTGTTCCATGCCCCAATACAAGCAGAATGTTATCCCATGTCTGCAACTCCTCCAACATACACCATGAACCCATGAACCTGGGTATGTGATAGCTTATCGTGCAACAAAGGATTCGGTGGCAAGTATGAGATAGTGTTGTCTATATTGAATAGAGAATTCATTGTTATAGTGAGTAGAAAAGCTAGGGAACACTAGGCAGCCAAAGCAGGATGCCACATGGGAATCTATAAAACAAAGAAAAACTATAAGAAAATATTAAATTGAATATTCATTTAAGATATCAAATGGTTATTCAACTCTGTAAGAAGTTAAGTCGACATCTATGAAAACTCAATAGTTGCATCTATCTCCCCCACTTGCAAATCAAAATTTCATTGCCAAACATTGAAATTTTAGGATGAATACATGCTAACAAATTATAAAAAGCAGTTAACAAGGGGATAACTTAATACCGTGCAACCTTGTACAATGCTCTCTCTCTCTCTCATACACACACTAAGGAAAGAATGCATCAATGTATACACACAACAAACAATACACCAGAAATAGAACATACCTTCTCTACAGGGGCATTATCATACACATTCACCATCCCAGCATAAAGCATTGTTAGCTGTGTGCAAGGCTATTTTCCTGGAACAATATAGATGGGACTTATTATGCTTTTAATTATCATGGTAGCAAATTCCAGAAAACAGTTGTAAGCTATTTTAATAATGAGTTTAGTGAATTGGGGGAAAAACCTCAAAAATATGCATCAACCAAGTCTTTATTGACTTTCTCTTGTCAATAACAGTTTCGCTGCCAACTTCCAAGCGACCAATTTGTTTTGGATCAATTTCATACTTTTCCAAAAGCAACGTTACTGCTGTCAAACTGCAGGCATTCATACGAGGAATCATCTCATAAAATTATTGGGAAATATCAAACAAGCATGATATAACCTCTATCTTGTGAAAATATTATTCTACTACCATACACAAGTACCATACATGAGAATAAAATGTATAGCTGCCTCAAAATATACGATAATGAAACAATGAATGAACAGAAATTCAATGGTAATAGACAGTGAAAAAATATGTACAAGATTGTCAAAATGCCATACAAGATATCAGAAAATCTTGTTCTTACCTCATAGAAATAATGCTAGAGGTCTTGAATACCTTCATGAGCATATTACTCCGCCAGTGATACACTGGGATTTTAAGGCCAGCAACATCCTGCTTGACAAGAATTACAATGCCAAAGTGTCTGATTTTGGTTTGGCAAAGCTTGGTTCTAAAAAATTGAATGGTGAAATATCCACTCGAATTTTAGGAACTACAGGATATGTTTCCCCAGAGTAAGTTTCTTAACATACATCAAATGCTATTCCTTAACATCAGCAACAGATAGCCTGAGATACAAGAAGTTTACTGCTTGACTTCTGATCACTTGATACAATTTTTACTGCAGGTATGCTTTGATAGGACACTTGACTACAAAATCAGATGTTTACAGCTTTGGTGTTGTGCTGTTAGAGCTTTTGACAAGTCGTGTACCTGTAGACATGAAGAGGCCTCCTGGACAAGGCGTACTTGTCTCTTGGGTATTGATTATTTCTCTATCTTGTTCTCTTGTACTATGTATTTTCTTAAGTATCCTTTTTTCCAATCTGCAAAATTTGACCCCAACCTCTCATTTGATGGATAAATCATTCATAGCTTACTTGATTTATTCCCCAACCCTTGGTATGGTATGAATGTTTTTTTCCTCAACATGTTCCCCTTAACAAATGAAGCAAATATGACCTTTTAATTTGAGCTAGTGAAGCCCAGGGCACAAACATAAGCCCATCACTATTAGGCAACCGTATTCTAATCAGGGCTTGGGACGTCTGCTCTGACAAACGTATATATACAGCTTTCAAATATTTTGCATTCCAAATGAAAAGTGCCAATAAGACTTTGCTTGTCAAATTAAGGTCCTGTCTGCCCATTTCACCCCTTCTTTGATTAGCTGCAATGTCTCAATCGACTAGTTAAATCAAATGAAACCTTCCCTACCAAAACAAGACCAAGTTTGTTGAATTTGAAACTGGAGAATTTATAGACAGTTGTCTATATCAATGTCCTTAGAGCATAACTGATCCTTTACTGCATGGAATAGCCAGCAACAAATCAGTTAAAGCCAAATCCATGTTTTGGCATACTTTCTGGTTGGTTTTAGTGTTGACTCATTACTGAACCTTGAAAGATATGGAAGTGACTATGCACCTTGCAGAAGGCTTCAATCTGATGGCTACAAGCATGACCAGATTTTGAAGAGAGTGCTAGCCAGCTCATTGGCGCCCTCTGTTAGGTAATTAGTAACTTTGGAATGCATTTGCTGCTCTGGCATTGCCTAATTATCTGAAGGCCCAGCTATTTTATTGCCAGACTGAATAGTTCCACCCTATTGATCACTTTCTAGATACCTGGTTTTACTTTTCAGGTATACTTGGCCTTTCTGCATGATTTTGTTTAATGGAATGCTTACTTGCTTTTGTCAGGCTCTTCCATGCCTTACTGATAGAGATAGGGTCATGGAACTGGTCGATCCTATTCTGGAAGGGCAGTACTCAAAGAAGGAACTAATACAGGTACCTAAAGTTCATTTTAGAAATCTCAATCTCTTCATGTCTGTGTCTATTTTCTTGATGTGTGGGAATGACCTTATGACTTTAAAGTCTACACATTTGGTGAAACCTGCAGGTAGCAGCCATTGCAGCAATGTGTGTTCAATCAGAAGCAGATTATCGACCTCTGATGACTGATGTAGTTCAATCCTTGATTCCCCTTGTGAAACAGCAAACTGGTTCCAGAGTGACAAGCTCTCCCAATTTCCGCCATCATATTGTTACTATCAAATCCTCTTCAATTGATAGTGGAAGCAGTGGAACAAGCCTCAACAGCAATTTTTCAGAGTAATGCCTGAGAACGGATCCATTTGGGGTTAGGGTTTTGAGGGATTTTTGTATACAATTGAGCAATTTTTCAGAGCAAGAGATGCATTAGGGGGGGTTGAGGTTGATGCAGAAGTTTTCAATAGTTTGCTTGAGGTCATAATGACCATAAAGTTTGATAGGCTATTTGGGGGTATACATGATAAATGTAGAATCCTGTTCAATAATTTAATTCCCTCTATAGAAGAGAGATGTATGTATAGTGATCTATTTTTGTTGAAGAACATGGAAAGCCTGGTAAAAGAAATGAACTCAAACAAGGAGGTTAACTTATATATTAAAGAGCATCTACTTACAAGTGCAACTGATATGGTGGAATGCCTGAGAACGGATCCATTTGGGGCATTCTCTCAGCCTCAGTGTGACCTCTGCAAACCCTCCTCCTTTGCAAACCCTCCTTTGCTGCCCTCTCCTCTACGAGCTCTATCCCCTGTGGCCTTATCCTCTTCGGCCCTCTCCTATTGTTCATGAGATGAAGAATTACCTATTGACCACTCCTCTACGGACAAAGGGCAGAAACCCCTCCCATTCCCATTCTAAATCTCACAGATAGCACTTCTCTGCTACACCCAGAGCTTCTCGTGATGGGGAAGGAGAGACAGCACTGGTTTTCAGTTCATTTTGGGATTTTACTGTGAAATTTGTACCACTGGTAGAGATTTTAAATGAATGGTCTTCACCTATAACAAATGATGGTTCAACCCGTGGAATTGTTTCAGGGTTTCTCAATTTGGAATCTGTCTTTGCAATAGCAGATGCAGTATTGCTCTTTCCAGAAAACGAAAATGGAACTGAATTCATACCATTTGTCTCGGAGATAGAACCACCAAATAATGGGAAGCCCATAGAAGTTGCAGCAGCAGTGGTTGATGTAGAGAAAACCTCGACTTGCCTCTTTTCTATAGGGTTGCATGAATGATAGGAGAAACCCTCGACTTGCCTCTTTTCCACAACAAAAATCCCAAATCGATTTTCTATTTTTGGTTTAAAACATAAACTCATGCCGTAATCGATTTCCACCATATATTTGGATCCAAGGTATGAAAATGCTTGGTGGGTAGAGTGCTTTTAAGCGATGATAAACTATATTAAGCATATTAATAGCTACAATCACTCTAGTGAAGCTAAGAAAAATTGCAATGGGTTAGAATATGCATTTTAGTGATGGTTGTGTTTGATTCATGAAGTATCTAAAATTCTTGGGTTTGGGATTTAAAGTCTTGGGTGTGGGATTTAGGAGCTTACTAGAGTTAAGTATATCAAGTATTGTGTGTGAAGAGATGAGGACAATGAATACAAAATGCTTTCCCAAACACAAAAAATGTATGCATATCGTAATCATAGGGTAAATGACCTTAAGAAAGACAAGTGGCCAGTGACCTAAATAAAGGCATGATCATTTTCATGGGGAATAAGAAAATGTGGAATTGGTTCTGGTTGCAAATTTGATGTTCTGCCTTATAAGGAAATTGGTGTTTGGTTCATTAATCCATAGAATTCTTGAGTTCCTACCACCTTGCTTGAGGTATATTCACCCATATGGCGCCACTATTAAGCCTCATAAGCGTCGCTTAAGCGACGGCTCACTCATTAATCCATAGAATTCTTGAGTTCCTACCACCTTTCTTGGGGGATATTCACCCATATGGCGCCACTATTATAGCCTCATAAGCGTCGCTTAAGCGACGGCCACTCAATGCACCGTCGCTTAAGCGACGCTTATGAGGCTATCCGTCGCTTAAGCGACGCTTATGGAGACATTTTCAAAAAAAAAAATTATCTTTGTGATTTTTGGTAGGTTTAAAAAAGGAAATCTACGCGCCGTTGGAATTTTCCGTCGGATTTTGGATCGAAATGTAGTAGTGTTAGCATGACACCTTTTGAACTACTATATGGTAGAGCTTTCAAAACTCCCTTAAGTAATTGGGACAAGATTGAAGACATAATCTTGGTGGGACCTAAAATCATTTAGGAAACAAAAGAACATATAACTTATGAGGTTGTGGACACATTATCTTGTGGGTCAAAAATTTGAGCCAAAAAATAATGAAAGTGGATTGCAACTTCTATTCTCTCAAAAGGAATTGATTGTAATGAAAAGATGTTGGTGAGAGATTTGAGGTGAGTATGCTTTGATATTACTTAGATCAAAAGAACTCTAAACATAGTGTCCTATGAACTTAGTAAAAGGCCTTGTATTTTTTATGTAATTCCTTTAAAAGTGGATTTAAGAGAGCATTTTTTAAATGCTCAAAGAGATGATAGTTGGTGTTTAGAAGTAAAAGCTATGTTGTGTGGGAAACATGATTGGAAACCCAAGATACAAGGGTATTATTTTGATGATGATGGATTGGTAAGATTCTTTTAAAGAATCTATATTCCATGAGGAGAAGGTATTTCTGAGCTGATTTTGAATTAGGCACACACCTCCTTGTATACAACCCATCTTAGGGTGAAAAAAATGTATGTTGATTTGAAGCCCAATTTCTTTTGGTCAAGCATGAAAAAGGTTGTACCTATTTTTTGGCTAAATTTTTGGAATGTCAACTTATAAAGGTTGAGCATCAACAACTTACAAGATTATTGTATCCTCGTGACATTCCTATGTCTAAATGGGAAGTGATATCAATGAATTTTGATAGTAGAGTTACCACTAAATGACAGAAGACACAACTCTATCCTAGTAGTGGCAGATACAATTATTAAAACTATTCATTTCATTCCATTTAATCACACTGATAATCTCATGAAACTATACAAGTGTTTATTAAAAAAAATGTGAGACTCCAGGTTTCCAATGAAAATAATTTTTGATAGTGCTTCTGTGTTCACTAGAAGATTTTGGATTAGATTCCAAATAACCTTTCAAATTCAACTGAATTTTAGCACATCATATCATCATGAAACTGATGGCCAAACTGAGAGGGTGAATCAAGTTTTAGAAGACATGCTTGGCATGTATGTAATGGAACAACAAACCAAATGGGAAGAACATCTTCCATTGGTGGAGTCCCCCTATAATAACAACTTCCATAGCTATATTAGCATGGCACCTTTTGAACTACTATATGGTAGATCTTGCAAAACTCCCTTATGTTGGGACAATATTTAAGATAGAATCTTGGTGGGACCTAAAATCATTTAGGAAATTAAAGAGCATATAACTTATGAGGTTGTGGACACATTATCTTCTGGGTCAAAAATTTGAGCCGGAAACTAATCAGAGTGGATTGCAACATCTATTCTCTCAAAAGGATTTGAATGCAAGAAAAAGACATTGGTGAGAGATTTGAGGTGAGTATTCTTTGATATTACTTATATCAAAGGAAATCTAAACATAGTGTCTTATGAACTTAGTAAAAGGCCTTGTATTTTTTATGTAATTCATTTAAAAGTGGATTTAAGAGGGCATATTTTAAATGCTCAAAGTGATGATAGTTGGTGTTTAGAATTAAAAGCTATGCTTTGTGGGAAACATGATTGGAAACCCAAGCTATAAGGGTATTATTTTGATGATGATGGATTGGTAATATTCCTTAAAAGAATCTGTATTCCACAAGGAGAAGGTCTTTCTGAGCTGATTTTGAATGAGGCACACACTTCCTTGTATAGAACCCATCCTAGGGTGAAAATAATGTATGTTTATTTGAAGCCCAATTTCTTTTGGTCAAACATGAAAAATGTTGTAGCTATTTTGTGGCTAAATGTTTCGAATGTCAGCTTATAAAGGTTGAGCATCAACATCTGGCAATATTATTTCATCCTCGTGACATTCCTATATCTAAATGGGAAGTGATATCAATGAATTTTGATAGTAGAGTTACCACTAAATGACAGAAGACACAACTCTATCCTAGTAGTGGTAGATAAAATTATTAAAACTATTCATTTCATTCCATTTAATCACACTGATAATCTCATGACATAGCACAAGTGTTTATTAAAAAAAATGTGAGACTCTAGGTTTGCAATGAAAATAATTTTTGATAGTGCTTCTGTGTTCACTAGAAGATTTTGGATTGGATTGCAAATCACCCTTCAGATTCAACTGAATTTTAGCACATCATATCATCATGAAACTGATGGCCAAACTGAGAGGGTGAATCAAGTTTTAGAAGGAATGCTTGGAACGTATGTAATGGACCAGCAAACCAAATGGGAAGAACATCTTCCATTGATGGATTCATAATAACAACTTCCATAGCTATATTAGCATGACACCTTTTGAAGTACTATATGGTAGAGCTTGCAGAACTCCCTTAAGTTGGGACAAGATTGAAGAAATAATCTTGGTGGGACCTAAAATCACTTAGGAAATAAAAGAACATATAACTTTAGTTATTCAAATACTAAAGGAAGAAAAGGGCCAAAAGATATATATTGAGGTGCATAGAGTGGATCATAGTTATAAAAGTAGGGAGTTAGTGTTTTATTGTGAGGTAAACCCAAGAACACTTACATAAAGTGTGGGAAGGGATACAAGCCTTCCCCTCAATTTGCGGAGCCATTTGAGATCTTGGAGAAGATTGGAATTGTGGCATATCACCCTTATTTTCCACTAGTACTATAAAGTATGCATAATGTTTTTGATGTATTTGTTTTAAGACATTATATTCCATAGACATCTCATATTTTGCATTGAAAACAATTGAATCATTTGCAAGTTACAGGAAAGGGGATTCTTAAAGAAAAACCAATATGTATACTAGTTTGTCGCACTTAACAACTCAGGCACCGCCTAGTGGACTAGGTAAAGGTCAAATTGGATATTTATAGTCACAATTTTTCTACTTGGGAGGGTGCAACATCTATGTGCCTCAAATACCCATTTTTGTTCACTTAGGAAACTTTGGGCCGGAGTTTTGTTTCAAAAATGGAAGTGTGTAATACCCTCTTGCATGATTTTGTTTTATACATATTTAGGAAAAACTTTTTAACAAAAATTGATGTGTGATGATAACTTATTAGTATGGGGAGGAGTCATATGTGATGTTTTGTACATTATCGAATATATGTCATGTATCTATGTCAATGTATAAGTTGTGATGAAATGTATGTTTGGATGACAAAATATTATATGGTTTACTTGTGATGGATTTATATGTAGAGATTGTGACTTGTGATTTACTTGTGGATGGACTGTTATGTAGAGATTGCGGCTTGTGATTTATTTGTGGATGGATTACTATGTTGTGGGATAATGAACTAGTGTGATTTATGGTAGGGAATTATAGATTTGTTGGTTAGCATGGGGACATGAAGAACACTAGAAGTCCATTTACTAAAACTTGAAGTTTAAATAAAGGATGTAAAGGAAGCATGATGTTTTTGTAATAGGACTTGAGTAGGGAAACATATGATTGAGATAATAAGGTTATATTTCAAACTTATATACTTGATATGGGGTTGCTTGTGTATGTTTTTAAGTCACAATATAGGACCTTTCCAACATGCCAACATATGGGTGTAGGCCACAACCATGTCTTGCCAAAGGCATGGATTCTCTTTTAGAAAAATATGTCTTAATGGTGAGTCCACCTAACCTTGAATTTGCTATGGAATTTCCATCTCCACTTAATTATAAATTCTTACAATAACCAGCTTCACCCTCTTTCAGATTTAAGTTATTCAGGGAATTAAAGTTTATACTAAGTCTGGTGAAAACTTGTCAACATCTCCCTATGTAATTCCTTTCTCCCCCGCTTCAAATATCCCTAACCCTCTATTTATAAAATTTCTCCAAATTAACAACTCATCTACATGCAAAATTCCTAATTAAATCATTTCTATAATTAGTATTAGTCATCCTCCTATGTGTCTTCTCCAAAATTTCCCTATTTTATCTTTTCTCTTAATTATAGTTCCCCCATTTTTTAATTAAAATAATTTTATTTGAGTTTTTCCCCTCCCAAGTGGGTAAACAATTCTTTAACTAATTTGTCTTTGAGTGTCACTGAAATTATCATGACTTAGATTTGAATATGGAAGAATTGGTTGTTGGGGAGTAACGATTCCAAATCCTCATTGTGTGCTTGAATATTGGTCATGAAATATGGATCTTGTATCCACGGGGTTGTCACCTAAGGACCAATACGATATCACGTCCGTTCATATTGGGGGGTTAAAATTAAAAAATTAAAAATTAATATATTGGGGGTATATTAGGGGTATTTAGGGTTTTTTTTTTACTATTTAAATACCCAATATGCTGGGGTATTTTTTATTCAACGTTTTCACCTGAGCGCTTCACTAGTCCTGCCTATGCCTGCGATGCCTGTGCGCTTCACTAGTCCTCTGCCTGCGATGCCTGTGCGCTTCACCAGTCTTGCCTCTACCTGCGATGCCTGTGCACTTCACGAAAGCTAAGAAGCTGTTGCAGAGGGATTTTATTCACCGTAGCAGCATTTTTTTGGAAAACGAGGGCGTCTATTCACCGTTTTGTGGTCGTGGGTTTGTGGCACGTTTGTGGTGGGTTTCTCTGGTGCTGGAGGAGGCACTTTGGAGAGCCATTGCATCTCATTCTTGGAGGTACGCTGTAGTGTGTTTAATCTTTGATTCAGACTTCTTTGCACCCTCTGAAATGAGGGCTTGATCCGATTTCCCCGTCCTCTCCTCGCTTGGGTCCTTGCATCTAGGGAAATTTTCATAAATTGCTAAATTAGGTTGAAGACGAGTGTCAAGCTAGCATGCATTACTCGCAAGAGAGAGTGCTTTACTTTCGTTTTTCTTTGCAATTTACAGAAGGTCTTCCACTGCAACTATCCCTAGCCCGTGCTATCTCCATCACAGAAGAAAGGATAAAGCTTCTTTCGTGGTTAAGGCCCTAGTCTTACTCTGACTATTCATTTTATATATTAGAAAATACCCTGCTGGGATCTTTGCTGCAATTGAATATTCACCCAGACGGCATTTAGATTGATGACTGAATATTCAACAATTTCTGATTTAGATAATGGCTTCATGTACAAGCTACGGAGATTCACTGCTTGTAGATGAATTCGATGATTTTATGAACTGTGGAATATTAATTAAATCAGATCAATGTTGGGAAGTTTGGTGGAGTGGAGAGCATGCCCTTTGTTTTTTTTTGTATTGTTTACCAACTTGGAATTTCAGGTGGAAGCAAGAGCATTGGGTGTATACCTACCTTCTTGGATATATGTAATAGTTCTTGCTCATGATAAGTATGCAACAAAGAAACACATATACTACCTTGCAATTCATTCTTGGTCATATGTTGCACAATATTAGCAATTATACTTATGCTGTAGCATTTATACAACTTAACAACCTAACAGTAGAGGTTCATATGTGGTAGTTTTGCAAAAGATTTGCAAACCTTGGTTCCATAGTGGACTTCTGTGTTGTTGATCTTGAAGTAGTGACTTGTTCTGGAGCATTCAAGGACGGTTCTCCTTGCATAGTCCGAAATGGAATCTAGAAGAGCTCATGATCCATCTTTGTGGGTGATCAAATGCATCCGAGATGTTCTGATATTGAATCTAATAGGCAATAAAATGCCAACATTCTTTCAAGAGTCCTTCACTCCACAAGATTAATAAGTAAGGGTTTGAGTCAATTTTCTTTACAATCAAAATCCTTAGATTCCACGTATGAGTTGTGCTTAGCTTTAGTATTTGAAACAAAGGATGCTTGACAGCCTTTACAGATGGACACATGTTTGTATGATCTAGGATCAAATGTTTGTGCATTAGACATGAAATATGCTCACTTGCAAATTTCCTTTTATTTTGAGAAAGATGGCATCAGCCTGGTCAAAGGCTTAAAGGAAGCATGATGAGACAATACTCATGGTTAGAGTATTATGAGATATGTTCTAGACAATACTGCCAGTTGCATGTAGGATAAGTGGTTCCTAGTACTACATAATAGTTAGTGATTCCTCTCCTGTATGATTTTGAGCTTTATGAGTCTGAAACTCAGAGGGAGAACTTGAAAGAGTTGTAGATCAAAACAGATGACAGTACCTCTTGATTTTTAGTACAGTGATTCTGCCTGGGCACATGGATCAAGAGGGAGTGGATAACTCCTTACCTCTCTCACCTTTTAGAGAATTGGTTACCCCTGAATGATTCAACG